>OOFC01048502.1:0-53451 GCA_900323345.1 Pseudochromis fuscus
ATAAGTAGTGTAAAAAAAGAAAGTAAATAAATGTTCAGTGAATGTTAACGCCCCTCTTCCTCCCTGTACCCTGTGAAAACCATGTGTTTGTACCTCTTTTTAAACTGGGTCATGCTTGGACATTGGTTGAGCTCCACATCCAAACTGTTCCACAACCTCACTCCACATACTGAGACACAGAAAGTTTTTAGTGCATGTAATTGTTTGTCCCCCCTTAAGTTATAACCCCCATCTCTGTTAAAAAACAATTTTTGAATATTTCCAGGAAGTAGATTGTTCATGGCTTTGTGGATTATTTGTGCTGTTTGAAAGTCAACAAGATCTTTGAATTTTAATGTTTCTGATTTTAAAAATAATGAATTTGTGTGTTCTCTATAACCGGTATTATGAATTATCCGTATGGCCCTTTTCTGCAAAATGATTAATGGTTGTAGTGTACATTTATAAGTATTGCCCCACACCTCCTCGCAGTATGTTAAACATGGTAAGATCAATGAACAGTAGAGGATGTGGAGTGACTTCTGGTCCAGAATGTGTTTTAGTTTGGTAACTATATTGGTTGTGCAAGGTGTTGTGCCATTACATATGTCAAAGCTGACAAATGTAAATAGTACAAACTCAAACATTGTCTGCTGTTTAGGGGTCTGACAGCAGTTGGAAAAAAATTGTACTTTGTAGTGTTAATGTCTCCCAGTACAGTAAGTAATCACAGAACACACTGCTCCCAATCTAAAGGGGAAAAATACTAATGTATGCACACAGGTTAAAGACAAAATATCCTAGCACCTGATTGTTTCCCTACATTAAAAGACATGTTTCATTGTGTTTAATACAGTTTGTGTAAACTGAGTAGCTGTGTTTCCTGTGAATATCTGTGAAAATGCTTTTTTTTGTGTCTGCGGTCTATGACGCAACAGTCGATCTTAAATTACATCCTGGTCGCTTAGCATGAAGAGTCACTGAGGAGTATTCACACCCACATAGACACCAGACTATAAAACTGAAGACTACAAGGTCCGTCACAGTTTTCAGTGCATTGGTTCAAGTCCGTCAGTGTAAGAAAAATGGAAACAGAGCTCTATGTTAATGCACCAGCTGATGGAGGAAGGAGAAAACAAGTGTTGAAGAGAGAAAAAGGTCAGTCAGGTCAGAATATCTTAAATAAATTGAAGTATTTCTGTTTTGTTTTTCTTCCATTTTTTTAATGATGCTTATTTCTGCATCTCTCTTTGGTACGACTATGCACATTTTACTTTAGCCATTTGCACCTGAGCCTTCAGTCTGATGTTGATCCAGTGCATCCTGTGCCTGCTGACATCTGTTTACCAAATAAAACTTTTTTCTAGGCAGAGATTAAAATTTGAATTTCTGTTGATCTGATATCACATGTAATCACAAGATTGAACATCTAGGCTCTACAGTTATTGTGCAATTGCTGATATAGTTTCAACATGTAATTTCAGGTGGAAATTGTCAAAAGTAGCCTAGATAAGCTGTAATAAGTTGCACAAGCTTTTTCTTTGTGCCTTTATTAATTTTTCAAGTGACAGTGGAGAGGGACAGGAAACAGGGGAAATGACACGCAGCAAATGGCCATGGGTTAGATTCGAACCCAGGCTTCTGCATTTGGGGAGTATAGCCCTTATTTGTGGGTCACCTGCTCAGCACACTGAGGTGTCTGGGTGCCCCACAAGCACTAATATTGTAATAATTTATGTACAAATACACAATGACTAGAAGCATAAATAATGATCATAATGTAAAATTTGTCTCTTTGTTTATTTAATTAAAAAAAAAAACTCTTATACTTACTTATATAAGTCTATTTTAAAAGATTTCTTAATGCCACCGAGACAACTGCTGTAACCTCTTGTTTCGTTTTGAGCATGTGTGCCCTCTGGACAAAAAAAAAAAAAGTCTGGTCATGGTTATTTAAGTAGGGTTTTATACACAGAGTTTGAAAACAGATAACATGTAAATTCCAGTCAGTAAGTAAAGACATAGCTCAAAATGCTTTAAGCAAGTATTTGGTATTTTTTAGAATATTAATAGTTTGAATTGTGGCAGATGACATATGTGTGTGTTTATTGTCCTATAGGAGGATCAAGCATCCTCTGGTTGGTTGGAGTCAGCTTCGGCCTGCTGTGCATCGTGCAGGCCTCTCTCAATGTTTATCTCCGGCTACAAGATGGTGAGGCTCAGACCAGACTTTTCACTTCACTGCAAAAATTGAAAACACCAGTTAACATTGATGGGAAGACAGCAGGTTATGGTTGCCAGGAAGTTCAGTGTTCACAATACATATCTGCTGTGGTCTTCAGCTAAACTCAATTAAGGTGATCAGACTGACTTTAAGTGTTTTCATATTTCATATCACAGATAACAAACATTTCATCTGTTTCATATTCTTCAGGTGGGATTTCTAAGGGAGCCAATGACGTCTTGCCTTCCAATATCACCTCGCTGTCACCTGGTGAGATTGAAGCCCTGATGTCACAACGAGAAAACCTGTTCAAAGAGAAAAGTCAGCTGAATCAAGAAAAAAACCAACTGAGTCGAGAAAAAGAGCAACTAAGACTGGAAAACAGAGAGCTACAGGCCGCCAACAGACAGCTAACTGAGGACAAGAGGATGTTAAACATCAGTGTCATTGCACAACAAAATCAGATAAAGGAACTTAACACAAAAATAGACACGGGTGAGTGAGTGTCTTTCTAAGGAAAACTTCCTAAATTTGTGTGATGTTTGTCATTGCAGCACCATGGCTCGATGGGTGGGACAGTCGCTGTGTCAGTCGGTCACTGTCCCTTCAGACTGGAATATCTTAATCACCACTGGATGGATTATCTTTACATTATACATTACATTATGCCCTAATTTAGTGATCCAGTCTTTAGGTGCCAAAACTGTTTAACCAACATGAAGCAGTTCAGTGCTGTTTGCTTTTTCTTGAGATCTGTTTTGCACTTTTGAGATTTGTTTCTGTCTTTGTCTTCACACATCCCACCATATCTCATTCTGTCTTATGTGTCCCATCTTGCCCTAATGTCCCTTGTCCTGTTTCTTAACACAACAAAATGCCACAGACTGTCCCTCAGGATGGTGGAGATTCATGTGGAGCTGTTACAAGCTTTCTTCCAAGAAGGACGTCTGGGAGATTGCTAGACAGGACTGTGAGAGGAATGAAGCTCATCTGGTGATTATCAATACTACAATTGAAGAGGTATTTCTGATTTTTTTAATATATATATATTAACTTATTCCCTTGTAGTCTGGACTGTTACAGCAGGTATCAAACTATCTATCTGCTGTAGTCTTCCTATGAGGATAAGTATCGTATGATCTGTCCTCTGATCTGACTTGTGTTTCCTTGTCCTGATCTGTCTGAATTCACCTTCACATTTATGATTTTGACATTTGAGACTGAAATGAATGAAGCATTTCAACTAAACTACTTTTTCAACAGAAATTTCTGAATGTTTTTGGTGAGGGTGTCACTATGTGGATCGGAGTGAGTGGTCGTAAAGTCACTGGCAGCTCCTTGTGGACATGGATGTTGGTGGATGGAAACCCGATGACTTATGGGTAAAGCCTTTTTAATCTTTATGAATGAAATGATTGACCTGATTTGCAACAATGCACAGTTTCAGTACACTGACATCATTAATATTTATTACCCCTCTGACATTTACATGTAGCCAAAGGAATATTTCAAATGAAGTTATATTTCTTAATTTAATCTTTTTTGCTAAATTCACCCCAGATTTGATTCATTCATCTTTCTTTGTGCAATTGATCAAAAATATGTATAACTAGAAAGCACTGAGAGAGCACACAACTGCACCAAGGCATCATCCATGTCTGATATCCACTAACCTGCCTCAGATTGTAAACATTATTATCCTGCATGTAGTAGCAGTAGTATTAGTATTAGTTATTATTAGTAGTAGTAGTAGTAGTAGTAGCAGTGTATTTATGATGCCCTTTTTCTTCTTTATCTCCAACAGCAGTAATGATTTGCTGCCCCTTGGTGGTTTTCTTTTGCAATTGTCTTTAATAAAACATTTGCTCATAATAGGATCCTTTTTTTCTGGACAGGATATTATCATCTGATCTTGCCCAAAATTCATGTATTTGTTTCTTGGGTAACACCCTTTAAAATCAGGGTTTCCATAACGTTCAGAACAGACATAAGTTAAACAAAACAAAACCTCCTTGGGAGATGTAACAATGTCAAACCATAACAGTGATCATGGTTTGGCTGAAAGGGCACAAGGTGAGCAGGTAGAGGGACGAGCACCTGAATAAAATCCATTATCAAATCCCTCTGACCAAGAATCCTCTATACCGTACCAGCACAGACACACTGACAACCTAGAGCTGCTCAACCCTCAGTGAATCAACCGAAACTGTGTTGCTGTCTTTTTTCTAGTAACTGGAACAAAAAACAGCCACGAAATTGGATCACTTGGTCTCACAGTTGTGCATACGCTGACCTTCAGTCATCCTACACAAAGACCTGGTTCCTGGGCACTTGTTTAGAGCCATACCAGTGGATGTGTGAGAAGGAGTTACGCACCAGCTCTGCTTGACCTCAACAAACACGCACACAGCAAACATCAGCCAACAAAACTGTTCATCAGTCTCCCTCTGTACCACAGTGTTTGGCATTTGACTTCCCAGGTATCTGTGATTTGTGATGAAGATGTGTTTAATTGTTTTGTTGGTGTACGTGAGCTAGGCTAAGCTTGTTATCTGGTTCTTTTCAACGTGAGAACCAGAGTTGCAAAATCGAAGAAGTAAATATAAGGATGTAAAAACCTACAATGACACAGTAAAAGAAAGGATGATGATCGCATGTGAAGCCTCATGTCACCACGGAGAGACTTAAGGGAAGTGCTCAAGTTTAGTCAGCAAGACAAAACATGGTGACCACGCTTTCTAACCTCAACATGCACGGCTATCAAAGGCACTGGGAGCAGCAGCAGCACCAAATGAAATCTTATCTTATCTGCTGAAGTTATTGATTTGGTGCTATGGCACATCTTCCTCTGACAAAACAATGGTGCATGAAGCATTAAATGAGAGTGGAAAAGTACAAATAAACAAATAAATAATCTGAGCATTTTATATGCTGAAGAGAAAACTCTGACGATGGCTGCAAATACAAAAAACCTCAGCACTTTGGGATGGTAAATGGAGTACATTTATACCACGCTTTCTTGACCTTAGCTAGATCCCAAAGTGCTTTTCAAGGCAATTCATTCACCCATTCACACACACACACACACTCACACACAACTTAGGGTTCAGTGTTTTGCCCAAGGACACTTTGACACATGTACAAGGGGAACCGGGGATCGAACCCACAATTGTACGATTCATAGGCAACCAGATGTTATGCAGTCATTTCCATTTCCACACACTTGAATGCTTTATCATACTTATATGATGAACCTTATGGCACACTGAATTGAGGGAACCATATACAAGGAAGTGCTGTATTTTTTCTAGTTAAACCATAATGAATACAAGTATAATAACCATGTGTGGCAAATAAAGGAACTCATGGATCTTTTTCCCACACAGTATTGATGGCACTGTACACACATTTTATACATTGTCATTGTTGTTTACCTGTTTAATAATAGCTTAGATGCCTTAGGCAATTATGTGTGCTGAAAATGAAATTGTTTACATAAGTCAAGTATGTGAATCTCTTAATATTGGACCATGTGCATATAATGACTGCTGGTGACCACTAGAGGGTAGTATTTTATTTAGATTTTTTAAATCTGCCGTTGAGCCTCGTTTTGTCTCGAGCCCTTCATGTTGTTAAAGTATATTTTCTTCACAATAAAAAAACAGAAATTAAAGTCTTTGTAAAATGTTGTGCAGCATTTATAAACAACATGCATTCAGTTAACTACACAGGTATCAGGAAGGGTCACAAAGATAATGAAACGATGGTTTTGGCCTTAAAATATATTGACATTGTATTGTTTATATTATACATTATCAGGATGAAATGTATTTGAGGATGAGAAATAGGAATAAACCTTTTTTTTTTTTACCAGTAGGGACTGTTTCATTTCAATATTGTATCTCTCTTAATGACAACAGTTGACTGATATTTGACCCAGTTCTCCACAGGGGAATGAAAGTCATTTGGTTCACTGTGACTTCAGTGCCAGATAAACACTATATCGCAAGATAATGGTTTAAAGCAGGGGTAGCCAACTCCAGTCCTTGAGGGCCCCTATCCTGCATGTTTTAGATGTGTTCCTCCTCCAACACACCCGATTCAAATGATCAGCTCATCATCCAGCTCTGCAGAAGCCTGATAACGATCCTGGTCATTTGAATCAGGTGTGTTGGAAGAGGGACACATCTAAAACATGCAGGATTGCGGCTCTCTAGGACCAGGGTTGCAGACCCCTGAGCTAAACCATCAAAACAAAGAAGGCAATGCCTCAAGATCTAAAAGTCTAAAGCAGGAGTGTAGGGAGAAAAGCTGCATGTGCTCCAGGTCCACCACTGTAGCAAAACCAGTCAAGTGCCAAAGGTCTCGACCCATCAGCCCCTGTCTCCACCAGAAGGACCAGCCTCTCCCAGGAGCACACTGTTTGCAGAGGTCTTAATGTGCACACAGCAGTGATCACCAGAGCAGTCCTAACAGCAGTAAAATAATTCATTAACAGGGAAAGAAAATAGCAGTAGCAAGCACCAACACCACACCTGCACACAGAGCAGTAATCACCAGAGCAGTCTCAGACTAAATAGATCTGCAGCAGGAGGAGCCACCCAGTTACACCTGTACCCATCTCACCACAGTAAATTAATAACTCTAATTAGAAGCCACACTCCCAGTGCTCCCACTGCACACAAGAAAAGTTCTCCACTGCACACCCACAAAATACAAGTCTACCCTGTTACAAATGTGTACAACTAGTTGAGTTACACTGTTACTCCATCTAGTGCTGATCCACTAACAGGGGCATAGACTTTTTTGTTCTTAGTTGCTCCTGAAGCTAAATGGTAAAAATGTACAAATGTAAATGTAGTGGGCATTGTTTCATCATTAGCAGCTGTTCTTGACCTATCTCTGAAAGTACAGCCTGTCCCAGTTCCTCATCCTGTCCTCAGGAAGCAGACAGGATGGGAGAGGAGGTCAGGTACCCAGCCTCGCATCAAGGTCACCCTCAAACAGCACAGACCATCCATGTATCTATGCCGCTGTGCTGTTATATAACATCCTGAACAGTACACACCCTCATTATATACAATAAACAGTACACACTGTAATTCACATCATGTCTCCCACAAACAAACATCCACAACGTTTCCGTTTTCCTCATTCATGGTATCAAATGCAATATGCATTAGTCGGTCTTCAAGATTTGCATGTTTGCTATTGATAAACAGATATATAGTTTCATTTTGGAAATTTCCTAACAGCAAGTCACTGCAATAACTCAAACAGGAGAAAATTTGTTGTATAGCCCGAGTGGATCCGTAGGAATGGAGGAACCAGAAGATCATTAAAAAAAAATAAAAAAATTCACGTGACAAAAAAACGCACAAAAAAACCCCAAACATCCCCAAATACAGTCACTAACAGCGCCATCACCGTAACACCAAATTTAAAAAAAAAAAAAAAAACCTCAATGGATAACAGAGAGGATTATGACATAAAGTAGGTCCCATTGTATCCATCACAAAACCAGAGTCAGCTTCATCTCTGCCAAAATGATGCAGCAGATATAAAGCACAACAACTGCTACACACATTTTAGATTTAGAGACGAGACAGAACGTGTCACACGCTGGAGTCTCAAAATGGCAACAGGTTGAATTTTCATCACAGATATGTCCTGACCCTGGTGCAGTGCAGGGATCTCCACAGTTACATTTATCCAAACCTTAACTAAAGTGAACAGAAAACACTGAGGTCCACTATTTTTATACCAACACTGAAAACAAACATATAGTCTATAATTATGACAATTTTCTGGATGTGTTGTCCTGCATGGGTGACGGATCAAACAACACTCCTGAGGGTAAATTTAAACAGGATGGGACTGACAACATATTTTGTCATTTAAGTTCAAAGACTTGCTGAAAATGTTAAAAGTTTGTTGCAAAAGTTGCCACGTTGGCTTGTTGGTGGCTTCAGGAAGATTCACAAAGTGCAGCTGAGGACGCTGCACGATAAGTAATTGGCAATCTTCCCATTAAATTTTATCAGTTCTTCTGCACAAATGGAAATGTAACCTTGTGGTGTTGCCAAATGAATCAACAAAGTCATGAAGGCTCAGGCTGCTGGTATCATGGCACTCTGACTAATTGGTTTAATTGCAAATAAGAGGAATTGATACTGAGAATTCATGAGAAATATTCAGTGTCTGTCATTCTAACCGGATCATCCTCTCACTACGACGATATGAAGCTTTAAGTAAGAAGTGAAAGAAAGTACTGACTCAGTTGGAGGATGGGACTTTCTGTGTAACACCACATGGCACCTTTCCTCCTCAACTATCCAGGCATTTAGCTGACACTCTTATCAGAGCCACTTAAACGAGTGCCTCAGGAGAGTAAGCTGAAATAAAGTTAAAGAGCTACAATCTGCTCCTCTTCTGCTATGAATGCAACCACTGTCTGACTGGTGCATACAGCACACAACACATTGTTAGTTCGTCCACATCAAGTTTGGCCATTTAGCTGACACTGTTATCCAGAGTTACTCACAAAGAGAGCAAGAGCAGGAGAAAGTTTTATTTCTTAGATGACCAATGTTGCAAAGCCAACATCAGTGTGAGGAGGTAAATCCACTGTACAGACAGATAGACACCAATTACAGACACAGATTTCTGTCACTTCTGTGTCCTTGATGAAGACAAATCCCCCATGTTTTCACTGCTGGAATCTGCTGACATTGTGCTGTCCTGGCAAGTCCACATGAGGGCTGGAAAATTTCAGACATTTGGAAAATTGCATAAGAGAAGATCGTATTCGATGATTAAAGATCATGCATTGCTTTTTTTTTTGGTGGATTCTTCAAAATATCATCTTTACTGTCACTACTTTTATAATGAAATTTACTTAGACAAGATGTAAATGAACAAAAAAACAGATATTCTTCAGAAGTTGAAGTGTTTTATGATTTTTTTTGTTCATGATGATGTAAGTTTTATCCTACATACTGGAGTGTTATAACTGCTTCATGATGTTCATTTCTGTCATTTCAGGCCCCGTCCACACGGAGACAGCAAAGTTTTTATCATTTACACCTTGCGTCCACACGGAGACGGAGATTTGGCAGCTGAAACCGATACTTTTTGAAACCGGGTCTCAGAGTGGGAAAGTCTGAAGACGGCACCCGCTGCGTCTCCGCGTGGACGGCAAATACGCATTCTCCTGAAACGCTGCCACTGTAGCTCCACCTCTGACCCTTAACTCGCCTGCGCAACCCCGACAACAACAGTAAAAATGGCAGAACACAGCGCTGCGTTAATGCTGCAGCAGCTACTGGGCTTGTTTGGACTTTTACAGCAAAATCTTCTGAAACTACACAACTACCGTGAGCAACAAGTGTGTGTTGTTGTGGGTGTTGGTTTTACCTTCTATGAGTTTAATGCGCATGCTCCGTTCACATGAGTGTTGTGCGCATGCTCCGTGTCTTCTTCCTTGTTTTGGTGTGTTTCTGTGGCAGCGTTACAGCGCCACATACAGGCCTGGCACATTGACTGCAGCATTTTTGGCGTTTTCGTGTGGACGCAGATATAAATATCCATTTTTGGGGGAGATGTATTCGTTTTGTCTCCGTGTGGACGGGGCCTCAGTCTCTCCATGAAGAGTTCCTTCCTAAGTTCAGATAACAGAGAAGATATAAGGTTTCAGTTGTACCTGCTATGAAGTTCAAAGGTGTTTTTTTTGCCACATCGAGACAAGTTGGGTAATGTTAGTCTTTTAGATCATGATTTTCTTCTGATCAAGTTATTTTTATCTACCTATCTCCATTACTGTTGTGTTTTATCATTCCCTTAACCTATATTTTTTTATTCATATTTATATGTTTAAATAAATGAAGCTATAAGATTGTTGTCAACGGCCTACCCAGAAAACAAACATTTTCTAGATGTCAGCGCCAATTTATCTTTATAAAGACAGATCTTCCTGTCTGGAAGTAGCGATATATCACGGTGACAGTTAACTAATAGCTGTAGACACGCACATTCACACAGAGGTCATGAAGCCAGGGCTGTGACCGCGGTGTAAGAGTAGTGAGAGGACGCTGCAGTCAGTTTCTTCCTCTCAAAAAGGCTTTGACATATCCTGTGATTCAGACAAATCACCAGCAGGGCGAGGAGACACAGAACTTGCTGATATGACTCTGGACATCCTTCAGGCTCCACGGGGCGTTGTCGCCTCGTTCAGCATCATGTTGGGTTGCAGCCCTGCAGGGAGCGCAGAAAGTAGGTCTGCAAACATGTGTACAAAATGTGTGTCTTCACCTTCAGTGGAGAAGCACTTTTTGGCAGAAGTGTTGAAGGTTTTATTCCCTGAGCACCAATGGTTTAAATGGCCGATATGTAACAAATTAAGTTTAAAAATATGACAATCATTCAGATACTACTTTGAATTGAGCCTAGTTCAAAAACTGCTCATGTTTACTTCATAAAGAGTTCTTTTGGGGGTTAAACTTGGGGGTTATAGCTTCATCTCTGGAGTTTAAAATCAGTCACATACCCAGCATGGACTGCTAAAAGAGCAGATTTTAATACCTGCAAGGAGTTTTGAAACAGTGCAAACATCTTGAGTACAGATCAGTTTTTACAGTCGTTAGAATCTTAGTTTTATACTTTGAAATTGTATTTTTCATATTTAAAACAGCTGTAAAACTTTTGTCTAATATGAAAACTTCATGAGATGAGGATCACTCAGGGCTGTGGCCAAGATTGTATTCATTAAACTCAGATTTCTGTCACATTTTTTGCTTTAAATGTTGCTAATTAAATAAATACAGCAAATTTAGGTATAGAAAAAACACTAGAAGCACCCACTTTTCAAATATCATATGTGCAATGCGAATTTGCAACTTATCAGATTAAATGTTTTTTAATCACCTTCAGCTGATAGTTGTAATAATTTTTCTGTACATCACAAATACACAGTTTCAGCTTCCATCAGGATGACTCATTTATATACAACTGAAGAGGGGACTGCTTTTATCTAAAGTGTATTTCAGTATCAGGAGTACATGCTGTTTTTGAGTGAAGGACATAACATCAATCAAAGAGGCTTGGCAGCTTATGAAAGTCTTGATAATAAACACGTATATTACTTCACTCTCCCTTCAAACAGATGTCTCTATCTTTGTACGTGTTCTTGTAAAGAAAGCAGTAGAAAACTGTGATGTCAAGGCTCCTTGGAAAGTCACTTAAGGTTTTTTCTTTTCTTTCTCTCTCTCTTTTTTTGCTCAGATAATTGCCTCCTTCCTTCGTGCTTAAGCATCTAAATGGTTTGTGTCTGAGCCGCTGAATCAACCTCCGTCCTTGAGGCAAGAAGCACATATTGTTGGTTACGCAACCTGCATAATGCCACCTCAGGCCTCTGTCTTTTCAATCTCTGTGCTCTCAGTACTTTCTCCTCTGGTGAGCGGGAGGAATGAAAACAAAAAGCTTGAGGGGCGATGCTACTAAGAAAGTCTGTCTCTGTAAAGAAAAAACCCTTTGTGTCTGAAATATGTTGAGTGATAAGAAAGTCTTAGGTCTTATTTTACAGCCAGACTGTCCTGTTCTTCGTTATATTCAGCTTGAAGTTTAATTTGTTCTCAAAGGCTCTCAAATACACTGCAGCATACAAATCTGACTGCACTGACTTTAAGTGTAGTATCTGTTCTTGCAGGTAGTACCAGTTTTATGTGCCCTTGAAGTAATGTAGTGTGATAAAGTTTGAAAGTCAATGATATTTTGTGACCAAAAAAACAAAAAAAGCAGGATGAAAGTTCTCAGTGACAGTTTCTCAGCAAGAACAAGACACTATATGGTGTTTACGACCTGGAGAAATAGAAAACATAAGCCTTTTAAAGCTGACAGACACGCTTCTGTTGAAGTGCAAATGATCCTGAGAAACAAGGTTTAGGTTAACAGAGTTGCTGATTGAAGGCAGGAGGCAGAAACACATCATTAAGGTTAGACTTAAAGGAAAACAGAGTGAGAGAAGAGTTCCCAAATAAATCTAATCTAATAATTTGCATCCATGACAGAGACAACATTTGCTGAAAAAAAAACGTCACCACACACTAATCAACCATATCAATCTTTTGTCACGTCAGGCATGACACTGGATAAAAGTCAGTGCTACTCGGCCACAAAATTGTATGCAGCCATTGCTGATTAATCTGAACCCCATGTAGCATGTAATTAAATTATTCTCCATAATAATATCACATGTTGTTTTTGAGGATTATTTATAGCCAAACAAAATGTTGTTTGCGTACAGAATATTTTAGTCCAGCGCTTTTAGAAGTACTTATGTAACTGTTGCTGGCCTCATAGAAAAATATTATTTATTAGTGACTCAGGGAAAAGAGTGGATTTCCCAGAACAGTGAGTGTTGAGGAAATGTATCTGTGTGGGAATAATGCAGAAATGTGTGTCACTCTGGGTTACATGGTGTACACAATACAACACAGCCTCACATTCGGTCCAAAGGGTAGGACCTATCACACAGTGGAGATGATATGGATACAATCTTCTAACATAGTGTATGTCATGTTACTTTAAGATAACATCAGGATATAGCAAATCTCCTTGAAATGCAGTTGAAAAAAAGATTATTGAGCCTTTGCAGGAAATGATTTAGTTACAAGCATCAGTAATGGCAAAAACACACTGACAATCCCGACAAGACAACCCGACAGACAACCAACATTAAACACACACGGCAAAAAGTAATTAAAAATAACAAAATATGGCAGAAATAATATGTACAGTAAAAATAGAATAAAAGTTGTATAAAACAATAGGAAACATGGGATGAACAAAACCAAGCAGAACAATCAATAATAATAATAATGTCAATAAATACCCCAATGTGCTGTTATTAAAGGAGCAAAAGTCAAATGTAGTTATTAAAATGTGCAAAAAAGGGACCCAAGAAACCACCACTGACTCCACCTGCATCTCCCTCATCTTCACAGCGAGCAGCCCCAGCTGGATAGTGTTGAACTGAAAAGTGGAAAAACATGAACCTCACAGCTGCCTCCGAGGTGTCCAGGTGTCCACGGGCCCTCTTTGGCATCTAGATGAGAGTATCACCAACACCTGTGTTAGGCTGGTATGTGAAGTGGATGTCCTCACAACGGGTCTTAGACGAGAGAGGACCAGCCTTTCAAAAGTCTTTGTGATGTGTGAGGTGAGGGCTACAGGCCTGCTGGGTGTCTGTTTTTGGGGACAGGGACAAGGCAGGATGTCTTCCTCACAACAGGGATCTTCTGTAGCTGCAGGCGGAGGTTGAAGAGGTGTGTGAGGATGTCACAGAACTGCCTGGAGCAGGTTCTTCAGCAGTTTGGGGAGAATACCATTAGGTCCAGCTGCCTTTCCCCGCTTGGACCTGGATCTGGTACAACCAGAGAGTTATGGGTGAGGTGGAGGTGGAGAAGGAGCTTGTGGAGGACGGGGTTGGCGCCACAAACAGCGCACAGGATAGGGTGGAGCTGTCGAATCCATCAAAACACACAACCAGACTGTCAGCCAGATCCACAGTCAGTTGCCACTTCTTCCTCACGTCTTTGTCTTTGGGAAACCTTTGAAATGAAAAGGGGAGATTTGAGAGAGTCAGCACAGAAATATTTTTAGCTTATTGTCCTACTTCTTCCTTCAAACCTCTCAGAACCTTTCTTCAACAAAACTCCTATTTTGATGCACATCTTTTGATAATAAACCAAAACTGCTGGAATTTGGAATCAGTTTGTTTGCAAACCGTTCTGCAGTCAGATGTCCTGTTGTCTGTGTTTTTAAGTGTGTGGGGTGGATATGAGACATGAGAGGTGTTTTATTTTTGTTAGGGTGAAAGAATGACATGTGAATCCATACAGCCTGTGCCTTTTACTAGTAATATTTGTTTTACTTCAACAATAGAGCTCTGAGAGATGATGCCACGCATCCTCTCTCAGCGCCATATCGGGGAGACGAAGCGCAAGTAGAACAACTGACAGCAGTGACTTTCTCGGTCTGCATTCCCAAAGATCCCGAAAGAAGACACGTGTGGATTGCAGCCATAAAAGGGGCTAGAAGGGAGCTACTACTACTGTCTAGTTATGCATATTTATTTTATTTTTTGCATTAATGACTTTTCTGTAGGGAGGCCATATCCTGTACTGAACAAAATGCTGATGCACAGACCAACATGTTAGCTACTTCAGGCTAAGGACACCATAAGCTCAAGACAGTGTCAGTGTCTGCCTCCTGTTTAGCAGGTAGAGACCAAAGCTGAACTTTAATTACAAATTCAGATCTTGTCCAGTGTCCGTTGTAATCTAAGTCTGTGTTATGGAATACAGGATTTATAAAGTCTCAGTTGACCTAATTGCCGAGTCAACACCGACTGTAAACATAGCCGTGCTAACATTAGCTGGTTATGAAGTTGCTGGTAGACATAAATACAGTACAAAAATATTGTAGCGATCCAATCCAATGCTCCTTAAAACAAATACAAAAAAACAAAACAAAAAAACCCAGCTCAAGAGCTAGATGAATTACCTGATCCTTAATAGTAAAACATGGGATTTCCAAATGTGGATCATTTCGATATGATTATTCTAATCCCAAGAAGCTTCAGTTTAATCTCGTCAGAATGATCTAGATGAAATAGATGTTGGGATTATTTGGTTTGATAACTATAAAGCATGCAGAGTCTAAACCTCCACCAAGGCATAATCCAGCTGTGCTGTTGCCCTCTTGCGATGTAACACCAGCAATATCTTGTTAAAACAAGCGACAGGGATTTTTCTGCAATTTTTTTTGGAGGGGGGTTGTGGATTTATTTTGGATAAAATCTCATACTCATGTGAAATTGAACAATTTCTCAACCCCCCCCCCCAACAAACAAACAAACAAACAAACAAAAAATAGATCATCACTATCTGTTTAGTAGTTTTTCTAACAGACAGATTAGCAAAATAACCTCCTTGGTTGAGGTTTTAAAAACTGATTATCAAAAACAGGGGGTTATTAGGATTTATCCTCTGGGGAACATGAATATCTGGTAATTTCACTGCACAATCTAGTCGTGCAGTTTGCCTTTGATAATTTTCTGCTCATCAATCAAATGATTAATTTCTTAATATTCACAGTGTGAGTTAAATGAGTCGATATGTGGCACTGATCACCCCCCATACCCTGCATGGCCTCAGAAGGGGGCGTTCCCGGTCCGAAGAAGAGGAGCTCGGGTCATTACAGCTCGGAGCTCAGTCAGTGTGTGGAGGGAGAGAGCTGGTGGTGGAGACGCGGCTGTCGCTCGGTGGATACACGTCAGGATGCTGTTCTCTGAAAAACCTTTCTCCGTTTAAAACCCAGCAGTTTAAGTCGGAGGGGAGACGTGAGGGCGGTGAATCCAGCTGGTGGTGACCGGCGGAGACAGATGAGTCAACGGCAGCTGGAGTAACGTCTGTCTTTGTTCGGCTCCTCTGCTTCACCTCCAACATGGATCATCCAGAGAAGGAGCACAGGTCGGACGACGAGGCGGAATATGAAGACGAAGAAGTGGATCCCAGAATTCAGGTTAATAATATTTCCTCCACCTACTTTGAATTTATATATGTATGCATTTTATTTTACGTTAATTGTCTTTACAGCGCTGAAGCTAACAGCGAAGTCCTAGCATGATGCAGTCCGTGCATTTCTTAATAATTGAACTGTTTAAATGTTATAAATATAAGTGACACTAAAGCTTTACGTGTTCAGAGGACTGTAAACTAAATCATACAGCTGTGACAGGTGTGAGGAGCGTGGCTGAATGTGTGAGAAAGAAAATTCAGTTCATCCAGATGTTAATTCATAAAGAGGGAAAAACATGAGTTACAGAGACTTTCACCAAACCAGAAACAGGTGTGAATGAGGATCAGGGAGTATGAATAGAAATGTCAAATTAAATTGTTAAAAGGGATTTTGATGGAAGGTTTTTCTGAAGTATTTGAAAAATTACAAAAGCTAATGGGTTATTTTCTTGATGAATCATGTGTTTTAGTCTGGAAAAGGTCAGATAACAATGAAAAATACCTGATTCATTGTGATACAGCCCTGGTTGATTAAGTTTGGTTTGTTACAACAAATGTCCAAACTCCTCAAAATGATTTATTTACTGTCACGTGAGACCATAGACTGTAGCTATATTTTCATATACAGTCTATGCATGAGACAAAGAAACCAGAAAATCATCACAACAGAGAAGCTGGAAATAGTGAAGGATTTGTTTTGTTGGAAGAAATGATAAATGGCTTGTCAGAGTAGTTGTTGATTAATTTTTCTGTTGCACAACTTTAAATATTTTGACATAATCTGCACTGTTACTGTTTGTTCATATTCTGTTTGGCAGTGCAGTGCAAACAGTGTGACAGTGTCTTTTAGTATGTGATGAATAAGGAAGCTGTCATCCATTGTCGAGTGTTTCTGGAGCCAAAAACAATCCTTTCCATTATCTCTGATTTTTTTTTTTTTTTTTTTTTTTTTAATAATTCAGTTGCTCTCAATCTGTTTGGCTTGTGACCCAGTAATATCTTCATGGGCTCCCTCATCAACAGTTGCATTTATCTACCAGTTCAACCAAAGGAGTGATTTTTTCCCCCTCCTTTGTGACTTCAGATATATTTTTAGGAGAAAATAATCCAGCTCTTCAAAAGAAAGAAGGCAAAGATCAAAGAAAAGGTTTAAAAATATTTAATTGGTGTGACAGAAAAACGTTTTAATCATCTTCTGACCCCTTTTTTGTTTGCAACCTCAGAGCAAATCAATCATTAGAATTACATTTACAATGACTTTCTACTTTTGTTATCTTAGTTGCACTTAGTAGATAATTTATGAGCAATATCAAGGATGCATGACTTTGATCCACTGGATTAGCTGTTGGGATGAAGATCAGATCCAAAAAAGATCAGCTGGTATTGACCAGATTAATTATTAGGTCCAGTTTCTTCAACAACGCCATTATAAAATTCAATGTTCTGCTCAGTCATGGTCAGCTGGCAACTCAGCAACAACCCCTGGTCATAGATTTATGGTATATAATTGTATCTGCCTAAACCCTTAGGTAAGGTGTCAGAATTTGTATCACGGAAGAAAACTTCAAATTGCTGCATTCCTATAAATATACATTAATAAATTAGGGTCATTTACTAATTTCTGTTGATGAAATGTCAGGTTGACTTTGTGTTTCTGCTCTAACTGAGATGATGGTTGGTCATCAGCATAGCCAACAGTAAATATTTGATAAGTGAGTTTGGTAAAAGAAGGAAAGCAGATGAATAATGTCATGTATATTCTCTAAAACTATATACTAGTCTGGGTTTACACAAAAAAAACCTGAATATGGCCAGTTGTGGAAATTTTGTCATATGTTCGAATACTTGCCCTCAACAACCAGTAGGAGTATTCCTTCTGGAAACCAGGACGACTACTACGTCTACCATCAACAATGAGCGAGATGGCAAATATTGCTGCTTTTAACATGTTGTGGAAGTCTGCTCTTAGTTGACCTCGGGAAATCTTAATGCTGATTGGTTTTTGCAACACCATATGATGCAATTTTTTCGCTGAAATTAAATATTTCTCACCTTGCACAGATGCACATTTACATGTATTCTCGTCTTTGTGTTCACTTATTACGTAATCGTGTCACACACATTTTGGTGTGAACACAGCTTTACATTTCAGACAGCTGCTGCAGTTTTACATTCAGTACTTTCACATTCTGTTCTGTTCTACGTTCATTTAATTCCTCCCAGATGTTGCTAGTTCCCTCTCTTATACATTCGGGTATTGTATTACATGGCTTTTTCCTCCTTCTATATTGTCTTCATCTCGCTGCTGTTTTCTCTCTTCCAGGGGGAGCTGGAGAAACTCAATCAGTCCACTGACGACATCAACAGATGTGAGACGGAGCTCGAGGTCAGTCTCTTGACACACACACACACACACACACACACACTGAGTCGTGTGCATTGAATGTGTTTGTGGGTTTTCTGTGTACTTGAGCAGTGTGTTAGCTTTTGACTGATGGAGCATGTAATCACATGCCCATAACCACAGCTACAAGTTCAGGTCTTTTGCTCAGATAAAGCGTTGACTGACAGACTGTGGAACCAACCTGTCAGTTTGTCTCTTTGTTGTTTTGATGGCATCACTGTTTGCACATACAGTATTTTTCTTTTTCTTTTGTTTTTTTTTACTGAATTACAGCTGGACCTTTGCTCTGTCTCCAGGCCAAATTGTTCATGTTTTATTGTGTGTCAGCAATTTTCAACTTGCCTTGTACCTTGATTTGTGAGAAATAATGGTGCACTATATTGTGTTACAATAAACCAATTTCAGCATTTAAAGTCGTTTTTACTGACAGCTGCAATCAGAGGAATTTGCAGTGATCATTAAAGCAAGGTTCAATCTTCCAAGATGACTTCTACATAAACAAAACTGGAGTGTTATGGAGACCTGAAACAGAAGTAAATGCACTGCAGATACTAGACTCTCACCCAGGCCATGACAGCCATTACCACTTGCATAACTGATCTTTGAATCCCATTAACACCCTGTAAAAGCTGATGGCTTACATTTATATAGGTCAGCAACCCGGTGTGCAACTTTATGGAGGTGAAAGTCCAGAGTTTGAGAATTGTACATTGGGGTCAATCGTGCAGCTCAGAGTTCATGAGTTTGCATCCTTGCAGGGTGTTGCTTTAAATAACAGAACTGTCACATGAGGATTGTAGGCGTCCCCCTCAGTTAAAAGAGGATAAGAGCTTTTTATGATTGAGCTGCAGTGCAGATCATCGGGATCCTCTGATGAATTTGCTCTAATAGCTGTACAAAAAACAGGCAGGTGATTAGGTTTTGTGTTTCAAAGCATGAGCGGGAATTTAGTTTTCAATGTTTGCTCGTCACCAAAGCTGTAAATGACAAACTTTTATACCTGTAGTCACGTTTTCACATCTGAAAGCAGAACACACTTCAAATATAGTTTGCTGTAGTGCAAATGAGATGAGTGGTAGAAGATATGATTTGAAGAGTAGTTATTTTTCTAATGCAAGAACTGTGAACTGAAACATACTGACTTTTACTCATTTTTCTGCTCAATCCAAATACTCAAGGCCTGAATCAAAACTGTTCAGTGGACTTAAGACATAAATTGTGACTGGATGTAATAGGCATAGAAAAAAATTCTCCTGAAATTGATGCAATTGATGGAAGGCACTTAGTGTGGTGTGTGGTTCTCCTTACCAAGCCTTACCAAGTCCAAACTCTATAAATGGCTGTGGTGGTGTGAGTGTTTGGATCCAGCATTGGGAAACACCTTCTGTTTTTTTGCAGGTATTCTCCCATAGAAAATTACTCTTCTTTCCACTGTGACATCCAATGTGAGTTATATTGGAAACATGACAGTGATAATAATCTGTTGTAGCAACAGGGTTGCATCATTTTCATCAGCAGTAATTTTCAGTTTAACAATGCATTCAGCTGTTTGAAACCAGCCTTGTTTCAATAACAGTCCAATATGGCAATATGACAGGTGTGTGTTATGTGATATCTAAGCAGGATTTAAACATTACACAGTGGCCTTTGGGGCCAGCAGTATTGATTTGTTCCCCACTTTGGTCCAAAGTGAAATATTTCTTACCATAAAATGGATTGTCTCCACAAAGACGGTTCCCAGAGGATCAATTAACACAACAATAAACACTGATTTTAAGTGACCCCCTGAGGTTTACATTCGTGGATTGAGTGAGTACAATTTGCTGTAAAAAGTCTTATACCCCTCTGAATAAATTACCTTTTCATTAAGCACCATCATAAGGTCCAGCATTTTAATTAGTCCAGTATTTTCATTTGTGGTCAAGAAGCTTCACAGTAGTGACATTTCCATCAGCCTGACAACCATAGACTGGATGTCAGTATGAATGGGAGTTTCCTCTGGTGAAGGTTGTGAGAGATGAAGACTCAAAATCAACTTGTTAGTTCTTCATGAACATTTATTATGGACCCCGGTCAGATCTGCACCTTATGCAGTGTAGAAGTCTGTCAAGTTGGGGACAGTTCCTTTGGCGTCTTATAGTTTTGCTCTGCATATCTGACATACTAAAAAGTCATCTTTCCCCCCAAGACAGACATACACATCAAACAATCCTCACTTATCCCCAAGTTGGCAAACTATTCCTGGCCACTTGCCATACACAGAAACTTACAGGAGCAACCTAAACCCTACATCTAACCTTCACATGCACCATACATAGTTTGATCTCTAAATATCTTAGTATAACAGAAAATCATAACATCACTGTATATAGAATTGAACAAAGCAAACGGGTCTGTGAATTGAAGCCAATGTAGAACTACAAAAAAGTACAATACCATGGATGGCCACTAGGTGCTGGCTCTGAAGAAACATTCAAAAATCATAATTTTCAATCATGAAATGCTCAGTCAGTATTTTTTTTTTTTTTCATAAATCATTCTGATGTGATAGCTGGAGGTAATTCTTCTCAATGATCTGGTGGTCCATCTGAAAACCATTTCATCAGTAAGTAGATATTAGCTTCAAAAGGACAATGATCTTTTGAGCATTATTAGTTTGATTGACAGATATGTTCTCCAGTAAGACCAGACATGATCACAAGGGTCAGACCCACCTCCTCACTCTTCCCTTCATGTCCACATATCATCACTTCTGCTTCCAAAAAAACCATCATGCTGACGCGTAAATGCCAAACACCTGACACAAACCAACAGGTGATAAGATAAAGAACATGGTTAACATAATGCCTGCAAAAATCAACATGTCAGTATTGTCTTTATAAGGCTGTCACCATGCTCATGTTATCTTTTAGCTCAAAGTATGTCTGTCCATAAGTGCTGTCTCTCAGATCTGCTAGCATGACTATAGCCATGTGTTTGATCATCATACATGTTGGAGTAGAGAAACATGGTTTTATGATGAACAGTTGACACAAAATCACATATTTTAGCTTTTGGTCTTAGTACAGTAGCTAGTGGCATCTAATAATAGCTTAAAACGGTATCCTTCCAGCTATGAATCCTAATTTAAAGGAGTGCTTTTCCTGCCATCACTTGGATTGTATCTGACTATAACACTACTCTCAATGAAAATCTGGTATTCTTTGTGGCCATTGTATTGATATTAAATACACAGTGGTCATCAGTTTGTCTTGTGGACCAGGATCTCCTGACTTGCAGTTTTGTGATCAGTGTGGTGAGCTCCTCCTGACCACTTGTCTCCTGGAATAGGTCCCATGTGGACTGATTTGTACTGCTACCCTTTCAAGTTAACTTGTTTTCATGTCTTAACAAAGACGTCTCCTGTTTAGGACAATGACCTACTCCGGTCAGAGATTAGAGACAGTCACGACACAGTCAAAAACAAAGCATTAGTCGCTGGCTGCTTTGGTGAATTTTTGAGTTAGAGCATGATTAAAATATCCCTTAATCGTGATGTAGATGTCACCGTCTAACCACCACTGGAAAACAACTGACAATGTGAGAGAAGAATTTAGTCTAAAACAAAAATCATCTGTGCTTTAGCTTGCTAAACCAATTAGACCATAAACTGGTGAGCCAGTGGAGGGAAAATTAGCCAAAAAAGGGGAAAAAGAATCACTGGTTCTATCGTCCTAATTCCAAATTTTTATGATTTTTCTTTGTCGATTTTGGATTATTGATTTGACAAAAGTAGAAATACTGAAATTTGATGTCTCTATTGTTACAGTAAAACAATTCGTCAATCATTTCAGCAATTAATCAGTCATAATACTTAATAATGTCAACCTTTTAAATTGAAGAAGTCATTGATAGACATTGACTAATTCAATAATTATTCAAGAAATAATCAACAAACTAAACAATGATACATATGTTTTCCTGAAAGTCATAACTTGTAGCTTCTTGAGCTTGAAACGAAGAACGTTAAACATTTCTTACAAATAAAATCCCAATTTTCTTGTAACTGATAAGGCACTCAAATGCTGACATATTGTCAATAATTAAAATAAAGAAAAAAATAAAGCAACACAGTTACTTCAATTAATGAATAAATCCAGCAGTGCAGTTTCAGCTTCACTATGGCTCAAAGTGATGCAGCTTTCCTCTTGGTCAGCAATAGAAACACAGTCACCTTGTTTGAATGAACTTTATTGGAATTGTAACAGTTAGCAGTATGATATCAACACACTGACTGGAATAATTGTTAAAGCACCTTTGCGGAAGTGATGCAAATGATGCTTAATTTAGCAAATAACCACAAGTTGCAGACCTAACGCTTCAGGACATGGATGTGTTGAAGGTGAAGTGCGTCACAGTGTCAGCGTTTGAGCCCTGAGTGGGAGGACAGGGACTCCGCACTGCGGTCTGCATCAACATCAGTATAATCGGAGAGACAGGGAGAGACGGAGGAAAGGACAGGGAGGGGAGACGAACAAGGACGTGTTCATACCTCTATAGAAAAGCTTCCTCAGAACTACTGTTGCTATTTACAGTTTGGTGGGAAAGTACAGTATTTGGACTGTTTTTTGTGGTTGCTCTGTACTAAAATGATGACTATGAAGTTAAAGTGCTGACTCTTAACCTAAAATTAAGGCCATTCAAATCCTTATACAGTGTAGAAACTGCATCTGTCTTTTTTTTTCTTTTTTCTAGAAGGCAAAGGGTGAACAAGGTCAAAGTTCTTTCCTTCCCTAAAGTGGACAGTCAGCACTTTAACCTCCCATGACCACAGTTTCACTTGAAATCCAGTGTGCTGCAGTACAAATGTAATGGACAAGTTCTAGTTCCTCATCTGTCTCTTTGAGGTTTTTAGTAATGTTGTTTAAACAGAGAAATCAATCATCAGTAATTCAGATAACTGGCAAATGAAGCAAAGATGCGAAATATCGACGTACTGGTTCTATCTTCTCAAATATAAGGATTTCTCTCTCTCTGCAGTATCTTTCTGAACTGAAAATACTTGTGTATTTATGTAATACTTCAATAAGTATTACATGCAGCTCTTGTTGGTTTTGTGAATTCAAAAAGTATTTCTTTAGAGCTGTTTCAGTGTAGTTTCCATTAACAATTAGCTATTAGCTAGCAGTGATGAGAAATGTAGCATATATTTATTTTGAGTATTTGTATTTAATTTAAAGTAAGTACAAATAGGAATAACAAGGAGCTTTCAGTGTTGGCAGTTGTGTGAGGCTGCACTTTCCCTCAGCATCCTTTGAGCTAAGGGCTAATGCTAGCATGTCAGCATGCTCAAAACGACAATGCTAACATGCTGATTTTAAAACATTTAGCATGTTAGCTAAAGTATTGGACAAATTCAAACTGTAACTTGACAGTGACAATGCACTGAATGTTAATAGATCACTAGAGGTGTTACAGTTCTTGCATGAATTTTATATCAATACATCAGTTGGTATGTTTTCATGTTAAAAGGGGGCAGTGGTGAGCGATTTTAAAGATCAATAGCAGATCAGTGGGTAGTATAGCAGGACTTTTGAAGGTGTGATGTAGATCAGAAGGGTGGATGATGGATTAAACATCCATTCACTGACAGAACACCCGGGGGCTAGAAGTCAAGCTAGACATTAAAAGAGAAGATTGACTGATGTCTATGAGCCTGGAGGGCAGTCAAAGTCAGGATCAGCGGCAGATACGAGTGAAAGCAAGCTTTACTCTGTTGTTTGTTTCAGCTCCCTGTACAGATCTAACACATGAGACTGCTGCAGACTATAGCCTGAGACTCTTTGGGTAATCCAACCACAGTGATCTCCTTTGATGCAGTACAGCAGTGAAGACAGGCTTCCTCCAACACATTTTATTTAAATATCCACTGCATCCACTGCAGTTGATTTGGTTTTAGCTAGCATAGTCATTACTATTGGTTGAATAAGTTCAGCTGAAGCCCTGCTGATAAAATCAGTGTTCAAAAACAACAGTGTGTCTGGTTTCTTGTTTGGGAGCGTCTGGGTTGCAGCCTCATGTTACTTTGAAACGCTAATATAATTTTTTAATAAACAGATTTTGGCACAGGTCTCCAAAGGTAATAAATAAGGTTGAGTTTGCATTTGGGACTTTGGCATTTAGTGTTATTAGTTTCTTGTTTTTAGTCTTTAAAGTTTAACAAGTGAACGTCATTTTTCATCAACTAAATTGAAGCTCAACTTTTGATCCAGACTGTTAAATTATGGCAATGCAAATGTTTGTGTGTTTCACAATAATCTCGCCTTTATCCAGTGACCCAAACTCTGTTCCCCCTTAAGTGCTGTTGCTTTCCATTTTACCCTCTGCAATAAAAACTGTGGCAGATTTTCCTCTTAATATTCATAGGAACAATGGGTCATTGATACCAGATTCTCTCTTTAATGTGGTGTACAGATTTAGGGAAGCTGTAGTGAAGCCATATGTCTCTCAACTGTTGGGGACAAGATTAATTTTTAACTTAAAACAAAACACTGTCTGTTTTTATAATGAGATCACCAAAAGGTTATTTTTAATCGTAGGAGAACAGCTGTCTCTCAGGCACATCAAATATCCACAGACTATCTAATGAATGTGGACTGGTAAACAAACATCTTGCACTCTGGATGAATATACTGTTGCAGATGCTTTGTATTTTTATACTCCAACCTACAGACTTCTAGTTAATAATGTATTTCTCCCTCTCTGCCTCCTATTTATTTACCCAGCACCTTTCCATCATGCATGATCCTTTTATGAACAGGAACTTTTACATCTGTTTTCATTGCTTCTGTTTCCTCACCTGTGTCCTTCCTTGTTATTATGATTGCTCTTGATTTACAGTCTGATCATCTGTTCTACTTTTATATTAAGCCACTGGTGTTTCAAGTAACAAACATGTCAGTATTGCAAATGCAGAAACGAAGGGGGTTTTGGGGAAGCTTAACTCGTGTGACTTTTTGGAACATTACATTGCAAAACAAGCAAACTCAGAGAAGAATTCCCATCATCTACAGAAGTGATGATGATGATGATGATGATGATAATGGTTGAGGTGGTGAGAGGCTATTGTTTGAACCTTTAAAGACACAGAGACCACTTTGCATGTGTTTATCTCATCATTCCTGGATTACAGTAACAGCCATTTTACCTGCCTGAATCAAAAAGGTATTGATTGAGTCCAGACTTTGCAGAACTCAGCTGCCTGGCTTTTATTGGTTGCTTTTAAAGTTTCTTCATGGCTTTTCCCCAGGCTAGATCTTGCACACGCACACGCACATGCACACACACACACACACTCTCTCACCTTTTCTGTGTTTCACGGCCTGGGCTGAAAACTAAAGGTGACAGGGCATTTGCAGTCAGGGCCTCAGTGGCTCTGAAAGGATGTGCCTGAAGAAATCAGGTCAGCTGAGTCAGGGACTGCTTTTAAGTCCCTTCTTAAATATTAGGTTTATCATAGAGGCCTTCCTAGAGTTTTTACCTCTTTTGGCCCATCTTTATTTTCTGTAGAAGTTTTTCACACTTTCTTACTGTATATTGTTTCATACACCAAGTGGTTATTATTTTATTGCCCATTAAAACACTTTGTGATGTTGGAATGTGCTCTATAAAAAAAACGTTTCAAGGACAATTACAAGGAATACACAAAACGTCATCTTAAACATTAGAAAGATAAGCTAGAATTTTGTTGATCCTGAAGGAAAATCTTTAGGCAAATTGCTCCAAATTACAATATAAACATCAATTATGAAAAAATATGAAAATGTACAGTTCAAGAGTGCAAGAATTGAGTGCCTACTGAAAAACAAACAGTAGAAAAACTACTATTGCACAAGATATAATTATATCTGAATATTTAGCAACATGCATGCCACAATTTGCAACATGACATCAACTCCTCGTTCTCATTTTGACATTTCAAGTCAAAACAAGTGTTATACTTATGACCCATGTGCGAGGATGCAAATTTATGAGCAACTCTGACCTTGTCAGGGATGTATGGACTGATTCAGAGGTTTGAAAACAGGCTTGTGTAACGCCTTCAGTGCTTAGATATTGGACTTTGTGATCTATAAAGTTAACATGAATTGGTTGTTTTCTTACATCTGCACCGTGGTTGAAGAGCTTACCCCTTGGATTTGCTTCACAAACTGCTTGTTTACTCGGCAGTGTGTTGACACTGCTGACCTCATCCCCATGTCTTTAAGAGGACTGTTTTTTCTATTTCCCAGTGTGTTTGGTCTTTTACGTAGACAGTTTGGTGCCCTTCATGTCAAATATAGTAAAGTCTGAGAAATTCCCTTCGACAAGTAGCAGTGGATAAACAAAGCTCTCAAAGATGGAGCAAACAGTTCGCTTCTTCTCAGATAACAAAATTAAATTGCACATTAGTTTTTCATAGACTGCTGCCATCAGATTGGCTCTGGCCTGTTTTTCCCGTGTTTACTGGAACAGTTTTGTTTTCAGGAAAACTGTGTCAGCTTTATCTGGCTCATGGTGTGAACACGCTCCCCCAGATGAAATTAAATGTAACGTTGTGGAACTAGTGTTTCTTGTGCAATATTTAGACCAAAGGTTTTGTGGTTTCTTCTCAGAGTTGTTCGGTTTTAAAGCACGTTTAGCTGTAACTGTGCTGTGACTCACAGCAGAGGCAGCAATAGAGCAAGTTTCATATCCTCTAACATCTTTACAAACTCTAAATAGAATAGAGGTCATGGGTCAGGAGCTGCAACGCCCTGTCATGAGATGTAACAAGTGTTCATACAGAAGGGCAAACAAATAAAATGATTGTTCTTACAAACCAGGTAGGAGTGTGTTCACTGCATAGACTGTATATAGAAATGGACAAAGCAAGTGTGACATCACTGTTGGTTTGTGGACTCCTTGTGGTCTATCCCTTGAACCCGAGATCGCTGACCTGTGTGTATGAGACTGGACTTCAGCACTGCTCTCAATGGAGACCAGCCTTGTTGGCCCAGCTAACCACATCCCTAAATATTCCTCTTTATGATTTTTTTTTTTTTCAGAGACCACCAGATCAGTTATAACAAGACTTAACTTAAGCTAATGACATCAGAATGACTTGTGGAAAAAATTGTATTTCATGATTAAAAATGCAGATTTTTGGATTGAAGTCGGTTGGAGCCAGAGTTTTTTGGGTTTTTTTTTGAAGCCAGTCTGCAGTGGTCATCGCAATGGCCTCATTTTCGAGCCCCACTTGCTTCATCCATTTCTATACTATCTATCTAAGGCCACACTCTGCTTTTTCGCTGACAGTAAACCTGAGAGCTGTCCTCCTCACCTGATTGCTTTCCTATCTGAAATGCTTCAGATAATTGCTGCCATTTAAGTCAATAAAAGACTAATATATTACTTTGTGGGGTTTTGATGGAGCTCTGAAGTCGCCTGAATCAGTTTAAGTTTATATTTGGTGTGTTTGTGGCATAGCGTAGAAGAATGACAGTACTTACTGTTTGTGTTTAAGCTGAGCAAAGTCATCAGTTTGTTCACATTAAAGATAGTTCATGTATATGTAGGTCATAACAGTCCAGGTAACTCCACTAACATCAAAAATATGGTATCACTGTTTTGACAGCAAAACTAAATTGGCTATAGATGTGAGTGGGAGAGTGAATGGTTGTTCGTCTATGTGTTAGTCCTGCGATAGGCTGGCAACCTGTCCAGGGTGTACCCCGCCTCCTGCCCGATGACAGCTGGGATAGGCTCCAGCAGACCCCTGCGACCCAAGTGTGGAGAAGCAGGCATAGAAAATGACTGACTGACTGTTTTGACAGCTACAGAGCAGAGCATTGATTTGACTTTAAATCCAATAAAAACTCTTGAGGTGGATCTTCACATCTTTGTAATGTCCACCTGTCCTCAAGTTCTTCTTTCTCATGTTTTCTTTCTTCTGTTTGATCAGGATGCGAGGCAGAAGTTCCGCTCGGTTCTGGTGGAGGCCACGGTGAAGCTGGATGAACTGGTGAAGAAGATTGGCAAGGCTGTAGAGGAGTCCAAGCCTTACTGGGAGGCCCGCAGATTGGCCAGACAGGTCAGTCAGCAGTGCATGGAGGGTGGGATACAAATTCAGAACTGTCCCAAAGGGTTTTGGGACATTTTCAACTGAAGTCTTTGGCAGCTTTGCCTCTAGTCTCAAGTCTTCATATGCAAAGTGCCAGGCAATTGCAAATCTTTCAGGTTTGAACAGTGACCAATAACATCCCATTGCATGTGATGTTTTTTACACAGCAATGCACAAATATACCCAGGTCCGATGCATGGTCCTGGTTTTTGTTTCATTTATTTTTGATTTTGGGAACTTATTAGGTCAAATGTGAGACTTTATTGGTTTTGCTTTCAAGGCCGGTCCAGCCTTAAGGGTTTTATGAAGTATTTATAGAATGGAAAGTTAATGCTGAAGCTAAAATGTCATAAAGTTATTGCTGTTAGTTTTCGTATAAGATAATCAATTCATACTTGGGAGCTGACTAGCATTGTACCAAAGATGATTGGTGTCCAACCGTGATAATGTTAACTATCAGAGACAAGACTATTGATCGTCAGTAGTCCTAAAAATGCATCTCATTAATTTGACTTCCTTTAGTACAACTTTTCTCTGTTTTTCAGATGTTCCTTGTTGAGTTAGGTTTGATCAGTTTTTAGTTCGTCAGTAAAATTCATTCCAGCTTGAATGGTCGGAGAAGGGGAACCACAGAACCATTTCACTCCACGGTCTCGATTCCCTTTTCAGCGTAGCTTCAGTAAAATGTGTGTGTACGTGACATGTGTGAATAAAGGGGGAAGAAGCCACCTGCACATCTCGATACGAGCCCGTGCAGCTGTAACCTCGCAGTCAGGAAGTCCAGAGATCGACTGAGACTTTAAAGGCTTTATTGTGTAGTTTTATGGCTCCCTGCCTTTGGGACATGGGTTATTTGGACAGGCTCTCAGTGGTTTTAACATTTTTGCAAGGAGGTAAATAATCGCTATACATATGGGTGGTAATTTTCCACAGTGTGCTGAAATAAAGGCGATGGTGTAAGAGTTTCTGTAAAGTGACGCTGCACTTAGACTTCCCCCTTTTTTAATGCCTTTCTTTAACTCATTGGTTCTGTGAGAGCAATGCTGCTTCTATAATAAAGGATCTCATTTGGTCACAGAAGAAATAAATTACATTAGTGCCCAAAGATATAAAATTCCTGAGGAATTGAATTTCATCCAGATTTATGGATAATAAATTGTAGACTAAAATATATTATACTAGTCTTGTGGTGTTTAATGGCCTTTAATGGTATGTCTTAGTCTTTAATCTGAGATTGATGAGAAAATCCAAAATACTACAAGTTTAATGGGAGGTTTTATTGAAAACTATTTGAAGCTTTGTCTTCACGATTTGGGGTTCCCACTGCCAATCACATCTATTAGTTCAGGCAGCAAGGTCATCTTATAATCCATTTACTAATTGCCCCATCAGTCAAACCTTTTCTCCAGGAAATACTGCCCAAAGTCCTTTTGCTATAAAGGCAATTGTCCAAATCGATTGCAAATTTAGACATGCATGAGAGGTATGTCAAGTATCTGTATGTTTAAGTTTGGTCCTCTGTGGTGCCAGTGTATCAGCATTAATAGTCCTTAGGGGAAACTAGGATAAGGATGCGCAGCATGGGAATGATCTAGTTTCTTCTACCTGTCAGTTCACCTGCTGGCCCAGTTTTATTTTGGTCTTCTCACCACGTTCACTTTCAAGCTTGCATGTGGAGCGATTTGAGTTCAACAGACGGCAGAAATGCTCTGTTCATTAGAGGCGCTTTTCTCGTGTCCCTTCTAGGGAGAAAAACTGCAGTACAGACAATGAGGGAGGGAGGATGGCTTATAGTGTTGAAGGAAGATGAAGAAGATAAATGTGACAAGGGAGGAGAATCACAAAAAATTCACCACCCTTTTTATCCACTCATGCTCTTTTTGCTCTGGAGGAGAAACCGTTCAGAAGAGTTCTGTATAAATACACTTGGGACTGGCCTGTCTGTTACACTGCACCACTCTTTTCTGCATGGCCAGCCAGGCGTGTTTAACTTGATATCAGTCTGACAAAAATAATCAGTTAAAGTTTCAGAGGAGATTTTAGTTCGGCTCGTGACGAGCAGAAGATGACCCACTTTTAAGTTCGAGAAACTTGCACGAGGAGAGTAACCCTTGTGTTGTGAATCTTCTTTCCTTCTGAAGTGTCTTTGAAAAACACCTACCAGCTTTAAAGGTGTTCTGTAAAGTTCTGTAGCTCATCCTGACATTGGTCTTCTTTCATAATGTCGTGGTTAACATTCTAGCGTAGGTCAAACTCTGAATCAGTGCAGTACTTTGCATTGCTTTAAAATGTCTTTCTCGTGATGCTGCTGGTTTACTGATGCTGTGCAGTGCTTGCAGCCGGAGGAAGAATGTCTGTGCTTGAAAAACAGAAAATGGAAATGTTGGCGCTCGCTGTGGGAGTTCAACAACACACATCTCGTCCTTACATTACTGCAGTATGCCCCTGACTGTTTTCCAATTTTCTATCTATTAAGTCGGGCCATTATCGCTTCTTACTCTGACGACTGCTGGCTTAGGTGGTAATTTGTTGGAATTGAGTTGGCAAAGAAGTATCACATCATCTGCATGCGTAACCACAACGGTAACAACATACTTTAATAGCATTCATTACATTTTATAGTGACACAGTGGGCTCATGTTTCTATGTGACCATATTTGTGGTTTGTCAACATTTTTCAAGGGCACTTGAAGTGCTCATTTATCTTCCTCATCCAGGCTTTTCTCAGCAGGTCCAAGGATTGAAATCAGTGACTTTTAAAATCACAGCCAGCTTTTCCAACATCACTGTGTGCCTTCTCCCAGAATGCCTCCCGGGGCAGATTTAGTTGTTGTTATGCTTTATATATCAGCAGAAAAAGGATAAGCATCAGTTTTGGTTTAGCCAGTTTTGTTCTGCTCTCTGATCCTTTCATCACTTGTCTCTGTCTACCCCTCCCCTGAATGCAGCCATTCTCTTTGTCTTTATCACATCTCTATCACATGGCTGCAGACTGTGTTGGAGTTTTTAATCAGATCTCTGCAGCAATTCACTGCACTAATCTGTACCCAAGAATTTAGGGTTTAAATGCTGGGGTGCCAAACAAACTTCTGGATATGGCTGGTAGTTCCATAAACCCCTGATATTTTGCTAAATGTTGATTACCATATTTTCCGGACTATTGAGCGCACCTGTCTATAAGCCGCTATTGAATTTATTCGAACAGTTTCATGTGGTCCACTCTGACCGGGTCTGATGTGACAAGGCTAAATGTATTGGCGGTACGGAGCTTGCTAGCTTGTAAAAAGCCAACGAGCTTTGTGCCGCCGATACATGAGAAACACCGGTGTTTAAGCCTCAGGGTTCAAAAAGTAGCGACTTATATTCTGGAAAATAAGGTAATCTTATCATAATTCTTTGTTTAATCTATAAAATGTAAAATGGTAATCACCTACTTTGTGCAGGTATGCCATGAAGGTGGATGGTTGTGTTTAATATTGTACTTTAGAGGTGATTCAGAAGTCGGAGCAGGATTCTTCGAAACAAACGGGAAATGGAAATTGTCCCCATATTCCTCACAGGTATTCAGTATCTGTTCATCTCATCTCGCGTTCGTTCCCATTTGTAGTCGGTCTATCTTTAAATGAGCCACTGACCCTGGAAGGCGTTCAGCTCTTTGACAAGACTGTGCAACTCCCTGTGGCTGTGGAGACATTTAAAAGGTACGCTTCTTGGATTCACTGTGATACATTTGAAGGTTGTTTTCTGTGAACAGATGGTGAAAAACATTACTGGAACCAAAATAGAAAGAACTGAAGTCGAGTGAAAGCGGCTGTTTGTTGTGGAGGCTGTGAATGCTCTTTGCTTCTCACTGAGGGTGTCTAATGTCCTTAATAAACCTGTTTCCAGCTTGAGAATCACATAAATGGATCCTGACACAGTTAGACAAAACTCGCACACAATCCCCTTGATGTCGTTTACTTTAATGATTTGCCAGCTAAAAATATCTCAAATTAAAGAAACACAAGGACTCTTTGTCCCTGCCTTTATCTAGACTGTTTTTAAATGGCTCACACTGAATCTGCTTCATGATACAGCAGAGTGTGATGTTTGGCTTCTGTTAGGGAGCTTATTAAATGAGCTCAGCAGAGGTTTGATTATGTAATTGGTGTTTTTAATACATCGCGCTTCATTATTTACTGGAAAATGGGTAGTTTCTTTTCTTTTTCTTGCTTTTTCTTTCTCTTTTTGCGTAAAATGTTTGCCGCATTTCCTTCCTCTATTACTGCTCTTTCCTCCTTTCCTGCTTTCTCCTTTTCACTCTTTAATGTACTTCATTCCTTAACCTTTTCATTATTTACCTCACCCTTTTGGCGCCATTTTCTTCAGCCCACTTGTTCATTATCCTTCTTTGCACTCTTCTCATCCTCCCTTTCAGACTCTTCTTTTGTTTTCCCTTCTTCAACTTCTTGATTTTAGCTCAGCTTTCTGCATCATCACAGTGTGCAAACAATATTTAGCTTGACTCATTGTTTTGTTTTCCTGTTAAGAAAATCTCTCATACACTCACTTTGATAAGAAACAAATTATTTGCAATTGGAGATAAGTACAAGGCAGCACCCGGGGAGTGGCGGTGGCGGATGGAGACAAACGACTTGGTTTGACCTTCACTCTAGATAGAAGATAAAATGCAAACCTATAACTCTTGAGAGTGTTAGATAATCCACATTTGCATATCAGGCATCTTGCTGGCAGCTAATGATTCACAAGTGAGTCATTATGCTGGAGCAGTACAATAAGGGCTTCCCCACTGCGTTCCCCCAGGAAAAAGTCCTTGAAAGTTCAGTTTGAAAACAAAATAAGACCTTTTTTGATTTATTTAGGTCTTTGAAAATACTCTTCCTTGGGTTTCTTTCTCAGTGTTCGGTCTACATATTATTTTATTTCATATGGCATGTCATTATTCCCTCAAAACAAAGCAATTGTGAGATCTTAAATGAAGAAAAAAGTGAATGAAGAATACTTTCTTCAAACACCTGAAGAGATTAGTTTGGTTGTGATAGAAACTGATTGGTGACTGACCAGGAGTTTCCACATTTTCCAAATCATATTCAGAGTTTAATATATATTTTCTGACTTTAACGGGTACAAAATGACTACAGTACTGGATATAGAAATAATCTAGAGTCCTTTTAGATAAATATTGTAAGCACACATAATAAAATCCAATAACAAGATCATGAAGCTGAAATAATTGGATTCATTAAGTGAGTACACAAAACAAAACATGGATTATTTAGCTTAACTCATTTTTTTTACTTCTTAAACATTTGTTGCTCTTCTGTGCCTGTGTTCAACAGAATTTTTGTAGATGGAGAAAAAACTTGGACCAAACTATTACAAGATTAGTGGAAAGACATTCACAGATTAAATAGTAATGAACATACTTGCATCTGCATCTTCTCCATCCTCTTCAGAAAGTGACACAACAAAGTTTATCCACACATCTCCTGAAGGTGAATGGTGCTAAAAGTTTGTGTATGTCATCACTAATGAGGCACAGCTAATCCAATAAGTTTCTCCATTTTGAACTCACTGGATCTTAAAGGTCATTGTTGATAAGGTGGAGTTTCACTCAGGGAGGACGGAGGAATTAAACAAAGTTAATTAAAGTTCATTGAACAAAATACAGTGTGACTTTGCTTTACCACTTTGAGGGAATCCAAGGGTTTAAATTAACTGATTTTAATATGTAACCCTCTTCTCCTTAAGAACAATTTTGGTGGACAGTAAATTTTGCAGGAATCAAACTTGCGAGCTTTATGTAGCCAAAAGTCTCCCCACACATTAGAAAGATTTAAGCTCCTGATCACACTGGTAAAGATTCAAAAAGACAAAAAAGCAGATGCACTTAATGGTGACCTGAACACTAATGGAGAAAGTGGGTCAGGGTGACGATGCTGAAAAGTTTGTAAAGTGATTGCACATCGCTTCAAAGACACACGTTTGTTAAGTGCTGACTCTGGTGTGCTGTAGCTCAAGTTGAACTTTCAGAACGTGTGTGTGTGTGTGTGTGTGTGTGTGTGTGTGTGTGTTTTTACATTATGAAATATGCAGTGGGCTCACTATTTATTCCACTTCACCTCTCAAGACTCAGTTGGAAATAAGGCAGTAAGCATATGCAAGTGTCTCACCTCTCACTGCTGGTATAGTATGTTAAGTTAAAATCTTTGTGCTTTTTTTAAACATAGAGTGTTAAAGAAACACCAAACATTTAGACTTCAAGTGACTGTTTTTTGTAGATAGTTGATTTTTTTTCTCTTTTTTTTTGACTAGATTGTGGACATGTGTTTTGGAGCCAAACCACTTGTCCTTGCTGGTTCCTCTGTGTGAATCAAGGTCAGATTGGGCAGAGCAGCAGTGACTCTACCTGTGAAAGTCTCCAAAAGTGGATGACTCGGTCTCTCCCTGTCAGTGTGGCGAATGCATCATGTGATTGAAACCAGCAGCCCACTTAGCGTGCTGCACCTCACATGTGTCTCTCCAGGTGTACTGAGGTCTTGTGAGAGGAAAAGTATGTGGAGTCTGAAAGACGGGAAAGCAGATTAAGGACAAGATGGGAATGTACAGGATTTGGATGAGGGGGGTAAAGAAAATGAGGAGTAAATCTGCAGATAGGAGGATGATTTTGAAGAGATTATGTGAGGTATGTCTGATGAAAATGATGCCAGTTTAGATCCAGGCGCCAGAAGAAAAATGTGAGCAAATACAGAGGTGCATGTCTGATGAAGACACATTGAAGTAACTCAGCCTACCTATACATTGTTGTGGCATTGGTATAGTGATTTCTCTGTATCTGTATCCCCTCATCATAAGAATACAAGTGTTTATAAAAAATCTGAAGAAGTTGTTTTAAAGTTATTGTCCTTTATTGAGCCAAAATGGCGTACATTTCTAATAGAACAAGACAAAAAAATAATTTTGGACGACATCTGCTCAATGCTGTTGCTGCTCAAGCTAATAAAATATTAACACAGAAAGAAGATGTAAAAAAAAATAGTTATTAAATGAAAACTCGTATTTAAGAACTGCATGGCTGATATTTGCACATCAGTTCAAAGCACTTTTTAATGCTTTACATATGTTTTTTTTAATGTGTAATATTGCTGTGGGGACATCCTCAGAGACTATAATGATGGTCTGAGTTTGAACAGATGTCAGGGGATTAGTGAGATGAACAGGAAAGTGAAGAGGGGTGAGCAGGAAAATTGCTGCCTGTTACACAAATACAGTAGATTTGGAGAGGAGGGTTTCATGCAGCTGGAGGAGAAAGCTGAGCGTATGTGGAGCTAAAAAACATAAAGATGGAGAAAACATGGGCGAGAGAGAGACTGACAATGACATGCATCGACTGATGGATGTGATTGTTTTGGCTCTGTGTCAGTGGTGAATGACAACACCTGTGCAGCATCTCCTCCAGTCCCATTAGACAGATGGGACTCAGGGAGAGACTGTGAGGGGTGAGTGGAGGGGTGGGTCTGAGGGGGGTGGAGTGCCGAGCTGGTGATAGAAATTCTCAGTGAAGCAATAACAAACAACGTAGACTATCTTGATGAATAATGTCGATTAAAACATTACTGTAGCTTTGCATGTGGCACTCATACAGATTATTTTTTTACTTGTCACATCAGAAACTGGCACAGCAAAACATAATTTCATACGCTAAAGAGCTATAGATGGAGGGGAGCAAAGCCCTCAGAGCTGGTTGCTAACTAGTTAGACTGGTTGGTGACTTTATAGTAAGTTTACACAGTTTAAACGACTTGTGAAATGTTATGTGTAATGTCTCATAAGCTTAAAACTAATAATAATAATGATAGTTTGGATTTATATAGCGCTTTTTCTGGAAGTCCAGACTCAAAATGCTTACAGAGACCATTATTCATTCGCACCCATTCATACCGGTGGCGGTGAGCTAAGCTAGCCACAGCTGCCCGGGGGCAGACTGATGGAGGCATGGCTGCCAATTTGCGCCTACAGCCCCTCCGCCCGCCGCCAAACCATTCACTCTACATTCATACAGGGCAAGGTGGGTAAAGTGTCTTGCCCAAGGACCACAACAGCAATGACTGGAAGGAGCAGGAATCAAACCACCGATCCTTTGGTTGGTAGACGGCCACTCTACCACTGAGCAACTACCATCTTTAACTTTGAGTTTGTCCTTCATGAGGTGATGTTAAATGAAAATGGGTGAAGCAGCTGAAAAACTACAATAGATTTCTCTGTTTTGCTTCTCATTTTTTCCTATATCCGCACTGTCCAGGCGACTTGCTATAGTTAAAGCAAGATTATCTTTGGCCCCACACGTGAAGGTACTGATTGTGGTGAACCAGTTGTAGTTAATTGATTTTTTACAGCAAAATTAGCATAAACTGATTATGGATATATGACAAAAACAAAGATACACAAAACAAAATCAAAATTTTCTTTTGCTTTGTTGCCAACCAGAAGTTAAAAATACTTTAAAAGCAAAAAATACTGATGTTTTAATTCCGAATGACAGTTTCATGGGTTTCCAAAATGCCCAAATATTTACATTATAGCTGCATATTAATATACATTTGTAATCCTACTGTAGACATCCCAATCATTTCTTCTTATCATGACAAAGATTTAAGAGGTTCAGGCTCCAAAATGGGGAACAAAAACAGATCACAGTCATCAATGATAATACAAAAAAATGTTCACCCATTTTTGTAAACAAAATCATATTACTGCATTGACACATTTTAAACCTGTGAAAATCTTTATACTCTGTAATGTAAGTGTAAATAAAGTGAAAATAAAGCTTTACATTTTGAATACTTCAAAAAGCAGTTTGGCTTCCTGGCAAACAGAAGTTTGTTGCCTAGGAATTGATGGCAGCACACGGGTCTGGGGAAGTGGTGCTTTTAGTTATTGTCTTATGTAATATGAAACAAAGCAAAGTTTAGGAGATGACTCATTAATTTCATTGTGTCCTCACACAATACTTTCCCCTCCCTGTAAATTCTTTCATGCTTTCAGTCTCCTTCACCCTCTTATCAGCCTGTTTTCCTCCAATCGCTCCGTCTCTGTTTATCTTCCTCCCTCCGCTGCTGGAGTGGAGTGTTTTTGGCAGGCGGTGCAGGTGCAGGGTTGGTGATGATGGATGGATGGATGGATGGATGGATGGATAGAGGGATGGAAAGATAGAGGGATTTAGGGATTCGGGGGATGGAAGGAGTCAGAGGAAGCTGCTCCAAGGTCAAAGCAATCTGGTTTTACTTTGACCACCTGGGATGCTGTGTGTGTGCGCAGTGAGTGCAGTGTGTGTGTGTTGTTGTGTGGGTGTGTTGTATATGCTTAATACCACTGGCCTGTCCGTTTTTGCATAACAGCTGTGACTGGCACATCATTGCACTGTTTTGTGGATTTCCTTTTGTACTTTTGACGATGACTCAATAGGAGAGTGTGTGTGCTGTGTGTGTGTGTGTGTGTGTCTGTATTTTTTCTAGAATTTAGGGTTGGGTTACTCTTTGTGTTGAGTAATTTCACATCTCTTTATCTGCGACAAGTGGATGTTACAATGCAAGTTTCAAACTTATGTGAAAAGCCATATGAACACAAAGATAAAAGCAGATTTGTGAAATTTAAGCAGTTACATTATACATGTGTTTTTTGGATAATGGTGGCTTTCTCTAAATATACTTACTGGTTTGATCACATTGATTTCAAACAGTGGGCGTCCAGACAGTTAACTGTACTAATGTTGTTTAAAGATTACTGAGTCCTCTGTGTCCTGAAAATCACAACACTGCTCTTAACGCTACTTTTGACCTTGTAGTCCCCATTTTATCACAACACTCTTAAAATTAACTCACTACCTATCACTAAACACTGTCTTTGAGGCTGGCAAGGACATGAAAATATAACAGGTCTGTAAAATAAGCTTTACCACTGGTACATTAGCATGATGACCCAATAACTGATGAATGTGCATATGATACTTAATGGCTCTTAAGTAACAAGACAGTACAGTGGTAGAAAAATGTACACAGCCCCAATCAAATATGAAGCTAATATTTCACATTGACCTCAAAGATAGTAATAGTAGTTGACAATCTGTATCATCATCTGCCTTGCAGTAAAAAAGTGTTATACTGTTTTAATTGTCTTTGAAGTAAAGTTGTATGAAAGTCTTGTACTGATTTTACTGAGAACACATCCTTGAGCCGGGGTGTGTTTCCCAGCTACTGAACGGAGAGGAAAGAAAGAAAGGAGCAAGACACTGTAATTGATGCAATACAGAGATGGTTTCTGCTGGGAGACATCTCTGGTGTTTCACTCTGTTGGCCACAGAAACTGGAGTGTCACAAATGAGAGATTTTGCAAGTTCAGTGCTTTTTTTACTTTCCCATGTGAATACAACTGGCCAGTCATGCTGTGAAGTGGGTATGAATGCTGCCATCTGACAAGGAGTTCTGATGGGCATCATGGCAACAGCAGTAAATATTGATGTTACAAAACTTTATTGGTGATTCATGATATGAAATTTAATTGTGTTTTTTTTTGCACCAGCTGACTGATGCAGTCTAAAAAGAGAGCGCTTGCTGTCGCTTTTCCCTTTGAACACATAACTGCAGCAGCCCTACATCCAAGCCGGAAAATATCTGGGTTAATTTGCCTATTAAAGACCATGAAGGGGACATCAGAGGCTGAGGCTTCCTCCCTGCCGCTGAAGTCATCTGTGGCTCGCTCTCCCACATATCTGGGTCAGTCGCAGTTCGTTCACCTCTCCTGGAATAAACAGTGGCATCGAACTTGTTTGCCGAAGGCTGAGGTTAATCACAAGCACCAAAGACAAAAAGGATGTCTTGTTAACAATGCTCACACATCACAGGCATCTTTAGTAGCCTTCTCCTTTTAGAGGAAATTAATTGTCAGACTTAATCGAGGTGCAGAGGGAAAAAAAAAAATCTGGTCATGTCTGGTTTGAGGAAGACAGACAGACGGACAGATTGGTGATTTGTCTGGACTCTCAGAACAAACAGTCTCCTTCTATAGCTGTCAGGGTGGATACCTTAGAGCACTGCAGTTAACTACTAATCATGAATGTGAAGCAGGGTTATTCAAGCTTTTCCTTCCCAGATGAATAAGGCAGAAACACGTGTACATGACAGCGCGTTTAATAGGAGCAAATGTGTATTATACGAACAGACTTTGATGTTGGGGCATGTCGTATTTCTCATCTGGCGGGGACGACGTGAAGGTCAATGGAAAGTCTTTTATGATCTAAAGGCTCATTTCCCCAGAACGTCTTTGGTCGACAGCTCTGACTGATGATGCTGATGATGACATGTGTCCTTTCTGTCTGTCCTTCCATCCTTCTTCTTTTATGTTCTTCTCCTTCTGCCGGGGTTTGACTGAAAAGGTTTTCGAAGGCCATTACAGCAGCATAGTTTGACTGAAGTTACAGGTAATATATACTGTATTTCCTGAAATTGTGGGCTGGAACTTTATTTACCTGAACTGCAGAAGATATTCAGCCTCAGTTTTATCATTTTAATTGGTCATATTTCAGTAGGAAGCCTTGTTTGAAAGGTTCCAGCAGGGGCTGGAGGAGCATGGATTAAAACATTAAAGTAACTCCATAACACTGTTTATACAAGCTCAACAACTACTGCTTCAAAGTAAAGTTCTAGCTCAAATTACAGTGGAGAGAAACCCTTCATTTCTCAACAGGTCTTTTATTGTGAAATATTTTCAGGTGCACCGTGTGTTTAATTTAGTTAATTTACTTTTTTTGGTTGCTCTACACAGGAATTTTATTTTACTAGGTTTAGTCAAAAATTGCCCAAGTATAATATGACATGTTGATTTGATTAAATGCAGAATATCAACGTTTTGGTATATATTCATAAGTTCATCTGCCACTAGGTCTTGATAAAAACTGAAAGTATAATTGCTCAGATATTAGTCTTGAAAACTTTTGCTCAAAAATTGTCAAAATGGTTGTATCCTGGTTAATAAACAGTTTTTTATTTTATTTCTGTCAAAATTGATAAATTCACACATACAATATTGAGGAAATCTAACTTTGATTTAATAAGATCGATTAACCTTGTAATGACACCCAACTGTGCGCATCTCCTTCCTGCCTTCATCCTTCTTTTTGTGTTATTATATATATTTTTTTTTTACTGCTGACAAGTTAACAAAGCATGTTTTCTCAGTTTAAAGGTCTCTTGAATAATTGAAGCGCCTGTAGAGCCAAATTGCCTTCTCTCAGATGAAAGGACAGAGCGGGACTCAAAAGATCGCTTTCTGAAGTTCTGCATTACTTACACATCGACTTCCCTCTGGAGGCTACCCTCACTGAAAATTTCATAGGGCTGTGTGCAGAGTGATTAAAATATAAAGTCCAAGAGCAAACGAGAGGAAGAAAGAGGGAGCGAGGGATGAGTGACAGAGATGCTGAGACGCAGAGAGGTATAGAAGGAAGGATTAAACATGAAAAGCAGGGAAAGAGATGTAAAAAGAGGCAGACGGAGTCAGAAATGTTGCGAGCTAGAAAGATTAAGTGGGATATAGAAAGTGACAGATTGGGAGGGAAAGAAAGGAGGGAGGGAGACACATGGATGAAGAAGGGAGAAAACAGCGTGATGGAGGGAAAGATACTAGCGAGCGATGTAGATGGATGGAAAGAGACACGTGGATAAAGAGATAAAAATAACGAAGGGGAAGAAATAGTGGAAGAGACAGGGTGATAACAAAAGACGATGGGCAAAGAATGAAAAACTGGAGCAGGGAAAAAAGAGAAGGGCAGTATAACAGTTTGATGGAGGAAAGATGATGGAGAGATGAAAGGCAAGCAGGCAGAGTGTAGCAAAAAAAATAGAGAAGTAAAAGTCCTAAAGGCATTTTTCATGTTACACAAAGTGTGATGCAGTATACACAAATACACTCTTTGAAAAGCAGAACTGATCTGCAGTGGTGCACGCACCTTTCTCAACTAAATGTAACCTAAACAGGAAGTAGTAGCTCGGTGTGAGCACTGAAATCGAAGGTGCACACTCTGTTGTTATGTCCACATACTTTTGGCTTTCAGTGTTTGGACCCCTATTAAATAAGTTGCATGTTTATGCTGCAGTATGAAGTATTTTTGGACAATAGTGTGCTTCACAGTTTTCAGAGTAGCATTCCTGTTTCACCTTGACTCTTCCAATAGGGACAAAAGGCAGAGACATACCTAATGGTTGTGTATCGTGATGATAATTCATGGTGCCATGAATCATTTCCCCTCTAATTACAAAGAAATCATTTTTATGAATTAGCCTAAATAGCTTCAGTTTGCTTCACTGGATTTCTGTGTTAGCATAGCAACACAGAAAACATTTTGTGGGATGTTTACTAAACTGCAACCGTGAGCCAGGTCTGTAGAGTGTATATAAAGATGGACGTCAAAACAGCTCCCCGAAGTGAAGCCAAAATATCTCTGAGCCGAGCTGTTATCTCCAACATCAAGACCACGTTTTTCCCCCCTCTGAGTTAGTCCTGCGCAGACATCTGACAGACTGAGAAAGACATCACCAGTCCATTTCTGAAATATTTTGACTTCACTTCAGGGCAGCTGTTTACTGTGGGAATGATGATACATTGTCCAGTCTGTGCTCTTGTCTGATAACTGGGTCTGAACTGGAGGAAAAGAATCACTGTTGCTGCTGCCATATAGTTTTGACCATGTAGCAGACATTTTCAGTGATGACAACATGTATTAACAACACTGTTTTACTCTTAATGTTTTTTTTTTTCTCTCTTTGGGCATCTCTTATTTATTCTCTTTTTCTTTCTGTCTGGATTGTTGTTGGACTCTGTTGTTGGATGTTTTAGTCGACAGGTTGACACTGCAAAGGAAAACTAGGACTAAGAGGAAGAGAAGCAGTCTTTTCATTTTTATTTCCATGGATTTGGTTGTTTTTCTGATACTGTTTTCTGATTTGTTTAGTGCTTTAAAGAAGAACAAGTCTGTTAGTCACTTGTTAAAACTAAATGAGCTAATAAACAAGTTGATTAGGCTTTTTTGTTAATGATACAATTTGGAAAGTGTTTACTTGGTGGACAAATTAATCTTCTCAGACTCAACATTTTAATTTGTGAGAACCACAAAAGTGTTTTCTGGTATGTTTTCCTTTTTGGTGAAGCAGACTGAGCAGAGGATGTTTTGACAGAATGAGGGAGGTGGGGGTGGGATAGATGGATGGATGGATAGATGGATGATGGAGAGGGGAGTGAGCATGTGTATGATGGTTTTCTTGTGGGAAACGTGACAGCAGAGGAGGAGGTAGAGAAGGAAAACAAGACTAAAACTCTGTAGCACAAGCAGCAGTGTGAGCCAGTGATCGGCAGAGGAACGACAGATGGAAAAACAAGTTTAGCATTCTTTGCTTTTCTAAAAAAAATATCACCTCTAGTGGGGCAAATATGGAAGATTTGGCTTGAGGCGGTGGATTCACGAGGAAGTGTTACCATGGGAACCACAGAGGCAAATGATACAGGAGTTAATTTTGTTGATGTGTCACTTCCCTTAATTGTGCAACCCGTTCCCCAGCAGTGAACACACATGATGAATGATGAATTGTTCATCAAAGTGATGTCCCTGCAGTCGTTGGATGTTTCAGATCTAAAATCCCTTCTTTACCCTGCCATCATAGCCCATCTGAAAACAGTTCCATAATTAGGTAGATATGGCTGGTTTGATTGACAGGCCTGGTCCCATAGACCACCTTGAATACACCTTGAATAAATCCGCCCCCTTGCTGCTTCCCAGCTCCGCCCTCTTATCCAGATATGGTCACTTCTGGCTGCAATAAACCAATGGCCAAATGTTAAACTTGAGGCTTGAAAACACCAATCCACAAACCAGGTGGTGACGTCACTGTAGCTATGTCCACCTTTAATATAGAGTCTGATGATGAAATATGGCAATAGGAATTAGTTTAGTTGGTTTACTTTTGACCACTTGGTGATGCTAGTTAAAATGCCATGGGGTTATGCATTCATCCTCTGGAGACCATGAATGTGTATATCTCAGTGTAGGACTGATGTAATTCTGCTTCCCATCACTTTAACCTTCAGCTAATGTGACATGCTAACATCAGCATGCCCAATGAGTTCTCATTTTTATTTATCAATTTAAACCACATCCTCCTGCAGCTGCATAGATACAGTTGGAGCCTTTTATACACAACAAGAACAATTACAGAGGACAAGCAGACTTCCCTGTTGATTTACTCATGTTGGCCAAAGCAGGATCTCTCTGCTAGACAAGAGGAAATGAATTGATTTCCATCCGAATAATCACTGTCTGAAATACTAACGTGACCCGGGGCTGACACAGGAGACAGTAACATAAGTGGCATTACTGTAGGTAACTAATGGCTCTCTGTAGCCTTCAGGCCGTGTGGAATACAAAGCCGGCCACATGACCGCAACAAGGCAGAGGTTGTTTGCATCTCGCTGTGCTGGCATGTTGATGACCGTGGATAATGTAATTACAGTGAGCATGTGGTGATGTCAGTGTCTGCAGACTGGACCGAGAGAGCCGATTGAAGGCAGATACAGCATCTGGGGGATGGAAACTGCTGATAACTTAATGAATTCCTAGAAATATTTAGTGTGGGTTCATGTGACTGCATCAAGTTAATGCAAACAGAAAAACATAAACAAACATGCATAAAAATTGAATAATCGTGTGGAATCAGTTCAGTCATAGAGATGTACTTAAATGTGCAAATAAACAAATTTTCCAATGATTTTAAATACTGGTTTGAAATAGGACTCACAGATTGATTGACCTGCATTTGGTGTAGTTTACACAAAGCTATTTTAATGTATGTATGTATGTATTTTACATAACTTAAACACTTGTATCATGCATTTATAGAGAGGTCTTTGGGAGATTTGTGTGTTTTTGGGAGCAACACAAATACAGCAGAGTTTGCGCAGTAACCCATTTTGCATAAACTGAATTAGTTGGATCAACTCCTCCATTTAATATTCAGCAAACTGTTTTCAGCTGCATGTTTTCCCTCTCAGAGTCTGAGAAATATGTTACGCTCCACAGTGTTTTTACACTCGTGAGCTCTTCAGAAAATCATCAGAAAACTTATTTTCTTGCTTCTGTCTGAAAGAGAGAGAGAAAGTTGAGCTGTGGATGTACTTCACTGGTGATTCATCCCATTCACATTATGTACTATACTATATATTTGCATACAAACTTCTTATAGTCTATTTTTTGTTTTTATACTGTAACTTTGCCATTCACACACAGACTTCTTCTGGGTGAAAGTTGTCAGCTCGAGCTCATAGAAAAAGCACAGAGTTAGCTTAATGTGCTCACTCCCTCCCTGTATGTAAACCTTCTTTGTCAAATTGTGCACCTTGGGTTTGTTGCTCCTTTCTACAGTCCGGTTAATGAAGGTGTGGCCTCAGTACAACTAAAGGCTTGTAGATAAGAAAGCTGCAGTAAAAACAGGTTGTCCTGTAAAAGAGGATTCATTAATACTTGATTTCTTCACCATTGTTAGCACACCCTGTTCTCAGCCTCACAGAAAGAAAAACTAATCTGAGCATTACAATGATTTTTACCGATTCATTACCAACTTTCTGTGGCACGTAACTTCCATTTCTTTATCCTTTTTAAGTGTTTGAATTGAAAATTCAGATTAAAAAAGGTGCAGATACTATGAAGAAAATGCTTTACAATGGTTTCTCCACTCTGAGTGTTTTTTTTTGTTTGTTTTTTTTCTTGCTGTCTTTGTCAAACCAAAAACTTGTTTCATGTTATAGTATATGTTAATATTATTTTAATTTGCTTGTCTTGTAGGCTAAAATGACCACAGGTCAGTTTTTAATTAATAAAATTAGCTCACAATAACAATATTAATTGGCAAATTAAAAATCTTCCTGACATTATTCACCCCAACACCTGATCAGTGTGTGTCCTTCACAAGTGTGTTAATCTGTCCATCCTTGAAATATACACCTTGAAGAAAAGTGGCCCCTGAAATGGGACTCCTTGTGTGTCTTTGCCCTTTCTCTGTATCTCTGTCTCACACAGCCACAAACAATGGGATCCCTGCTGTAGCTGCAGTGTAGCTGGAACAGCTGGAGTGAAATGAGTGTTGCAGCAGCTCTGAGCCTTTATGGTCTCTCTCTGTGTAGCTTTTATTGGTGTACGTGACGTTGTGAGTTAATCACTGCAGCTGATCAGGCCGAGCTGACAGCAGCAGATAACACTGACAGACACCACAGGACACCACAGGACACCGAGGCACCGACGGAGGTGCCACCTCACAGGATTAGATATCTTTTTAACTTGTGTCCAATGAAGCGCAAACATTCAGAAAATGGTTTTTACAACCTCTCACCCTTCACTGTTTAATTTACAACCTAAATTGCAGATACCTGTGAATACATTAACACAAGAAGAATACATAAGCAGGATGGGAGAGTATGATATCAGCTGATTTTACTTTTCTTCTCCTGCTGTTATCTATTTATTTTGGCTATTTTGTCAACGACAAATTATCCAGCTATCGTGACTAAAACTGTTCATCAAAGGGTCATTTATTTGATCAAGAAAATAATCAGCAATTTTATCTATGAATTGATTTTCAAATTTCCACCCAAACTGAACATTTAATCTGTGTTAGTTACAATTTTGCTTCCTTTAGAGCTTCTTCCAGAAACTATAACATTTACTGCATACAAGAGAAAATTTTAGTATTTTTCTACACTTTAATCATTGAGAAAATGTTTTATTTTCCATATTGTTCCTCAAACTGACTCACTGACCAATGTTTTTTTTGTCCAACATTTTTCAATAAAGTGGGAGGTTGTTCGGCTTTTCTGGATCAGCAGTTGTCTCTGGCATTCATGTTGTTAAGAATATCTTCTCATCCCACAGACAAGATGTTCTGAGGTGACATTTACCAAGAGACATTTTGTGTGGGGACACAGAAGCATCCTGGTCCAAGTTTCTGGTACAGTTTTTCTCATTGAGTAAATAAGCCCAACTTATCCTTCTTAAAACCAGGTACCAGAACAACACATTATAATGAACATGGTGTCCAGCTGTGGTCCTGTGCAGCTCCACCAGTCGCATCAGGTGATCTGATTTTACACAGGTCAGTGTCGCTGTGACCTGCTGTTCGTGTTGCTGTGACCTGGGCAGTGCGTTCACACATGACCCATTCAGTCACACCATGAACACGACAAACAACCTTATCTGGTGTTTGTAGTTCCAGCATGTAAAGCCTCAGCTGTACGTGAATCACACCAATGATGTCAGCCAAGTCTTATGTAACGCAACACAAACATGGAAACAAAGAGCTTTGCTGTTGGGGGTTTAGTGCTGCAAATTTTCTTCTTTTACACTTATAAATCTGATGGTGGCTATCTCTGTCTCCTCATCAGTGTGGCTGTTGTTCTGAGCGTCATTTAGGGGCAATGCACAATACAGCTATTGTTTATTGTAGGTAAAAGGTAACAGACTAAAATCATAATAACCAAAAATCCTTTCATTTGCTAGCTGTCCTTTCTCAAATGTTTTTTTTTTTTTAACATCATTGTTAATTGTCTTAATCTTTGAGTTTCAGGCTGTCTCTGACATTTTCTCAACTAGTTCTGACTCTTACTGAACTATATCTTTTACTTTCCTGATAAAAATGCTACAGTAATTCCCTTGAGAAAATCGAGCAAATTGAGAATATGAACCACTTTTAATACCAAAAAAAGTTGTTCATCCTTAGACACAGTTGTAGATGGCAAAACTCGTGAGTTAATGTAGATGCTGAGGTTTAGGAGATGCTCATTGGAGTCAATGTGAAGATAAAGTATGAAGATTTAGGTGGTTTTATTTCTCATTGATGTTTATTTTGTATTGTTGAGTCACTGCTCCATCAGAAACAGATGTAACAAGCAAAAAATGATTAATCTAGTGGTCGGGGAATTAAGATATTAATAGTCTGACCCCTAACTCAACTACTGCATTATATAAATACTACATGACTGTAAATGATAAATGTACTGTAGGCTGTGGGAATAATTGAGACAATGAGTATTTATTGTGTGAAGTTTTCCTCTTGCAGTACAAAGCACATGTTGATTATGGCACCAAGAAACTCTTCACAGCATGTGGAGAGTAATAAAACTTTGAACATGTAAACTTTAGAATATTCTGTATTAACACCTTAAAACCAACTGGATGCAGCTCATGTGCTGTGTACCAAAGATTACAAAAATGTACTCAGTCTTTTTCTCTGTCTGTCCAACAGGCCCAGCTGGAAGCCCAGAAGGCCACACAGGACTTCCAGAGAGCCACTGAGGTTTTGCGGGCAGCGAAGGAAACCATCTCCCTGGCTGAGCAGCGGCTCCTGGAGGAGGACAACCGGCAGTTTGACTCAGCCTGGCAGGAGATGCTGAACCATGCCACACAGCGGGTGAGGAGCAGGGAAAGTAGTGGTGCAATCCTGGATTACCATCTCAACATATCCAAATCCAGGGTTTATCTGTATTATTTGGGTCTATGTAAATACATTAAAATTTTTGTACTGGGCCTCTACAGAGAATAATCAGGCCACATATAGGACACTGCTTGACTACAGTTTAAGCATAAATGTGTGGCTGATGCTGAGTTCTGATTGGCTGTTACAGGTGATGGAGGCGGAGCACACCAAGACAAGAAGTGAGCTGGTGCACAAGGAGACAGCGGCTAAATACACAGCAGCAATCAGCCGCATGAAACAGCTGGAGAAGAAACTCAAACGCACCATCAACAAGTCCAAGTAAGAGCCTCAGGTTGCAGCACAACATGAAATGTAACAGTCTGTAATGTTGTGGCAGCCACTCACTTAACCTGGCTGCCTCATATGTTTGTAGGGTTTCAGGCCCAGTCTTTGAAAATAATCGTAGATCTCTAGTATAAAGTAGAATTTTTTAATTCTTTTTAACATTACAACAATGATGTAATAAAATTATAGTGGTTTTTATTTTAAAATTGCAACTTTACCATAAAAAACTATTTTGTTTTTGTGTCTTTCACATAAAAAAATTAAATTTTACTGTCAGGTTACTTTCATTAGCCATAGTACATTAAAACAACACAGTTCTACAACTTTATAATAAAGTCAATCTAATATTTAAAAAAACATAGATATTTGGTTTATAACTTTTATTTTATAACAGTTCATAACTAATCTGTTCTTTGCTAATAACTCATGAAACAGAAAAAAACTGCTGCAGATTCATGTTCATGAGACAAGAACCAAGGACAGACAAAAGCAAAATGGCACAACATGACCTTATTAAACTCTTCATCTTTACGCTCACTTCAGTTACACTGCAGTGAAACAGCAGTATTCTCACTCTCTAGTCTGTTTCATATTTGGACACTGTGTTCTCTGCTGGACTGACGTGAGCACAGCGGGGTGCCAAGCTGCAGAGCCTCTGAAGCAGACTGTCAGTGCACGACTGACTGCTTGTGGGGGATTTTAACCAAATGTTCAGCTGCAAATGAAGTAAGGCCGATATCTGTTCTATTTATCAGCCATCAGGCCTCACTTATTATTCACTTCAGGACTGAACGTTAAAACCCCTCGAGACCCTCGACGGCCTCTCCACAATCAGCCTGCATTTAATCAAACACTGAAACACTCTGATCACAGGTGATGTGTCCTTTGAATGTCCAGATCCAGCTGTGTAACCCTGATGTGGTCTGATGGGTGTCTATGTGTGTTGGCTTTAGTTTTCACAGCCAGGTTACACTTCTCTATTCAGCTGAAAGTGGCTTCTCTGTAAAGTAGTGAAACTCAGTCTCTGTAACAACCACATCAAACAGGTCTGTTTATTGTAAACAGCCACGTGTCACAGTGGAAGTGTGATTCAATGCGGTACACTCACGAGTTTTCCCCTCCCACACTAACACACAGTAAAAGATGCAGCTGCCATTACAAAATCCTAGAATTAGAAATGTCTCAGGTAAACTAATCACTAAATGACTAAAAACTTAATCATGAAGAATCCACTGCTGTTAGTACTTCTGTAAAAAAAACTGGACTCATTTTAATAGATTTGAAAAAGAAATCTTAAAAAATGTTATTCCCAGCAAATCGGAGTCTACCAGATGTTTGTTACTCAGAGCAACCTAGCAGTTTGGTGACATGAAAACACCTGGAAAAACTTTTAATTTCAAGACTAAGCAAAGAGAAGAGTCACATTTTTAAACTAAGATTTTTTTTTATTTATTTATTTATTTTTAAATTTAAAAAGCTAAAGATAATGAAAAGCAATTTCCCCCTAGATTTTTCCCCTTGAAGTGATTCTGGTAATGGAAGTGCAAATGAGACAGTCAGTGAGTTTCCTAAGCTTAATTAAAATGTAAAAAATGGTGTAATTACAGACTTTTTGCAATGCAAATGTTCCTGTATCAAATTCACAAAGAAGTGTGAAGTATAAAAGTATTTAAAATAAAATCCTTAATTAAAGAAAAGTAAAAGTTCCCTCAATATTAGGACTACAATGGTGCTGTCCTCAAATGTTTTGTAAAATTAAAACGATTGGTTTTCTGTCATTTTAAGAAAAGGTACAACATTCGCATCTGAAAGTCATAAACAAGAAAATATTGAAACCTGAAATTGTACTTTTGATGAATTGAATTGTTGTGGCAGCTCTACTAATAATGGCCCTTGAAACCTTAAACCCTTTGGTATTTCTAAACCACAATCCACACAGATGAAGTCAGCTGTTTTCATTACTCTGCTGTCAAGACCTTCAGAGTTGATTTCCCTGTAGAAAACAGGCATGTCTGGAGCTTAGAGGTACATTTCTGGACTTAACCTTCAGTAAAACTTTAAGTTCAAGTCTTGAGAAGTTGCATAAGACCCTCCCTCAGGTCCCATATCTCTAGCTCATCACTCAGAGTCTGGGGGAGTCGGTATCAGTCTCCCACTGTCACGACTGTTTCAGACTCAGAGGCACACAGGCATCTCTGACCAAGTAGACTGAATGTAAAGAGGGTAGTTACTCAGTTGTACACTATGCTGTATAATTACAACTCTGCCAGTCAAGAAGTCTGCAAAATATATTTAACAAAGTGTTCACAAATGCTGCTTCAAGTCTTGTGTTTTTCTCTGTAGCGTTATATATTTATAGCTAACGTGCTTCATTGGGACTGTGTGGGTGTAATTAGATCAAACAACCCACCATATGGGCTTTAAATGTTGCTAAATCATGACAGCCTGTTATTCCCTGTCTCCAACTGAGCTCCATCAATTCCTAACCAGGGAGGAGAAAAGAAAAGAAAAACTGATTCAGAATTTTTTATTTATTTTTTTTTTCTGTAAATTTTTTGGATGGAACAATCCAACATATGAATTATGCTTAGACTGTTTATAGAAGTGGACGTAGCAACCAAGTCTGAAAAGTGAAGCCAATACACGAGTGCCAAAAAGTGCAATACCCCCAACGGCCACTGGATGCTGGCTCCAAAAAAACTCCAATTGATTTCAGGTCAAATGTCATTATTTTCAACCATGAAATGCTCAGTTAATACATTTTTCCACAAGATGTAATTCACTAATGTCATTTTTTTGTATTGGTGATCTGTTGGTGCATCTAAAAAATACTAGTTCGCAGACAAATTCAAAGTTTCTATTCAAAACACATGATCAGTAAAAGAATAGCCAGTCCAAAAAACAACGATCTGGTTCCCACATGAACATCCAAACAGATTTTTGCTTGCTGTAATTGTTCCTCTTGGGCATACAGTCCTTTGTAAAGCTTTTCCAAGTCCACAGTGGTTGTTCTCTGTGCAGAAACACAGCCCACAGTTTTTACAGAAGATAACACAGGGCCTCAGTGGAAGATATTTCCCACAGTTACAGACATTTTAGTACAAAGTTTCCTCTCTTTTTTTTTTTTTTTTTTTTTTTTTTTGTGTGTCACAGTCCCCACACTGCAGCTTAACAGAGGAGCACTTTGGAAATACAGAAGGAGTTTTATACAGATATCCACTTAACTGGGAACTGTGGATTTAGTCCTTTAGTGTGACAGTGCATTTGGGACAACATGAAGAAGATGAATAATTAATGCAAACAAAAATACTACTAATACAGTTTTTGGCTTTTTAAGTACATTTTGTTATTTACATGCTTTTATTTTTACAAATTTTACTTAGGAGACTTCAAATATTCATTTCTTATTTGTAACCTGACCTTAAGTATTTGAATTCAAATGCAAAAAAAAATCAGGTGCTGGATCAGTAAAGTTCATACTCCTGTAGATAAAGCTGTGTTTTTTTCCTCTACTCTTTGTATCCAGTCTAACTGAATTATCCGCTGCAGCCTTGCTGTGTGTTGCCTCAGCAGGGTGTTAATCCGCTCTGCATCGTTCACTCATCCAGCATCACGACCCCTTTATCTCCCTCTCCTCCGCTGGGTTGCCATGGTGATGATGTAGGGGCCAATCTTTTCTGGGTTACTGTGTTGTTTCCCCTCCTTCTGATCTAACCTCTCTCTCTCCTGACCTCCTCTGCAGGCCCTACTTTGAGATGAAGGCGAAGTATTATCTTCAGCTGGAGGTACGTGACAACTGTTCAAGTCTAATTTGCTTCCCACTGAATCCCAGTGTCGCCTCCTGAAGGTTATGAGGACACTGTTGCTACTGTTATTGTACCTCTGTTAAACCTTGATTAAGGGTTGAATAAGCTAAACAAGATGCTGCAGTGGCTTTTTTTCTTCCTCATTGTGTGCACGTGTTGTAGATAAATCTGTGCTTCAGGCTGTAATCAGACCGAACATGTCGAGGACAAATTGCAGGAACAAAGAGCACCGTGACTGTTTGTGTGCTGCAGAACAAAAAAGTTACAAGTCATGTAATTAGCATCAGCAAATTAAACACACAGAGAAGCTCAGCAGAAACTGTGGCTTCCTCCACAGTCATCTTCATTACAATCTGGGAAACTCCACCAGCAAGCTATTTGAATACACGACTTTCAAAAGGTGGTTTTGAAAAGTTTCCATCTTGCTCCACAGCAGGTGCGACTGACATCATTAACAGTGGATTGTCTGTATGTGCAGTATGCTCCAAAGTTCCCCACAACACAGTTGAATACAAACCTCTCTTGTTCCAAAATACTTTATTTAGTAGGGTTTTCCTCTGAACTTCAAACATCTGAATCATCACTGACTTTAGGTTCCTCATTTTTTGGTTGCATTATTAAACAGAAAAAACACAGGAGGCTACAAAGTCTTACCAAGCCAGCCCTTTTTCTTCACCCTCAGTGAAGCGGGATAAACTATTCACTTTTTAAACAGTAAACAGATTTTTAGAAAGCAGGAGTACACAACTACACATAAAGGTTGTAACTCCTCTGAAGCATTGAATATTGTTGGCTCCTCTGAATGTTAATACTGTCTTGGGATGACTTTATGATTTGGTGGAGCATGAATTGAATGAGATGATTCAGAGTAAATTTGGCAAATTCTGGTTCTGGTAGAGTGAGTCTGCATCGTTATTTGTCTGTGTGCAACCCACCTGCCTCTCATATCCAGCTGGGACAGACTCCAGCCCCCGTGAACCCATTGGACAAGCAGATGTCGTAGATGGATGGATGGATGATACTGATAGAACATTAATATTAAACAACTTGAGTGTTTCTGTGTACATTTTGCTTCTTTATTTGACTCTCACTGCAATTCACTGTAATGAATGCAAATCTAAACTGGTTGCAGCTGTTGTCTTTCATAAAAAGGACCGACAGATGTTTCAGGGCCACCTTTTAAGTGCATAGAGTACTTGCTACTCAAACAAATGATACACGGTGTCCTCTGCGGTCATTTGATCTCAGATCAACAAAGCCACCATCAAAATGCAAATGATATGATGATACCAGAACGTAGATCTGTTTATCTGTGTGTGTATTGTTGTTATCTATCTGTCTCTATAACCCTGTCTCCATTGTCTTTCTCCATCCAGAACCTGAAGAAGAACGTGGATGAACGCCAGGCCAAGCTGTCTCACCACAAAGGCGAGTACAAGACCGCCCTCAGAAACCTGGAAATGATCTCTGACGAGATCCACGAGCGTC
>OOFC01048503.1:0-22047 GCA_900323345.1 Pseudochromis fuscus
CATGACCGTAAATCTCTTGAATCTTGAATATCTAATAAAGGATAAAACATGAAACGTACAACGCTGGGTAAACCTGGGAGGTGTAATACTTTTTGTGTCAGGCCTTCACACACACACACACACACACACACACACACACACACACAGGTCTGATCTGTGCGCAGACAGGCGTGTTTGTACTAGACAGAGTGGCTGCGTTTTAAGTGTGTCTTGGCACCATCACTAATAATACCTGCCCTGCTCCAGGTGGCTTGGCATGCCCTCCTACACACACACACACACACACACACACTGTATATGCATACATGCAGACAATAAACACATATGTTGTCAGTGCAGTGTGACAGTTTGATAGCAGCTAGAAATGAGGTGGAGGTTACCTGCCTCGTTCAAGAGCGCCCAGAGGGGATCTCCTGAGCGTGAGCCGAGTGTTAATATGTTGTAACTGACAGAGTTACTTAGTTGTTAGTTTCTCCTTTGTCGTGTCAGCGAGATTTATGCCTCTCACTTTGTTCTGCGTGTGTGTGTCGGTACAGACGCATCTTGAAAGCCTGAAAGTATGAAGTCAATGCTAATCACAGCCATGGGAACCTTCCTCGCCTGTACCTTCAGTCTAACGTGACGTGAATGCTACGTACATCACCCTACTTTTTTTTTTTTTTTCTGACGGTGCAGCCAAACTAAACACACAACTGTTGGGACCTCCCTTTAATACAAGGAGCATGTTGAGTTCACAGCCGGCGGGAACAGACAAGTTAGGCTCCGACACTGGTCCACATCCAAACCAATAACATGAGCCAGAACACAAAGACAAATAAGGACACCAGCGTGTTAATGTGAATTAAAATAAATGTAAATAACAAGCAAAACTAAGGGGAGTGAAATGTAGCGGATATATTTACTGGATGAGATTTATGCATCAGTAAAGTAGGTAGCACCATGCAAATCATTACCACTGATAAACCAGTATTAGCTTTCTTATGGCACAAGAAACGAGGAGTATACATACATATATCCAACACTTTGCATCTGACACTAAATGTTTAATGATAATGTGATATGAAAACATTTGAAATCACAATTCATAATAATAACACACTATACCTCAAATGTTATGTCAGAGTTCGACTGAATGATCAAACTTATTAACAATATTACTCATTCTACACTGAATACTACATCAAATTCTGACATAAAGTTCAGTTTAATAAAGGTCTGAGCTCTTTACATTGTTACACATACAATTATTTCTTACTCAAGTCTTCACTGGAAATATTGAATTTAAAGGTGCAGCCTGGTTCAGGGAGTCACTGCTTTCATTGGAGCTGTTAGTTACTAAGAGCTTGTAGTTATTAAGAAAGGATTTTAATCACTAATGTAGGGATGGATTCAAGAGTAGTTGGTGCAGCTCAGTGCAGGAAATGAACATTAAAGTGAGGCATGGGCTGACTGCAGTTGTGTTGACATCAGTTGTGATGCTGTTTGAATTTAAAGATTAGAAATGAAGCAGCACAAGAATCAAGCATTCAGCACATATTCTGCACAGTTATACACAATTCATCACATACAGAGATCAGGGAGGCAATAAAGCTGCCAGGAGCTGATTATCTTTTCATGACTTTTATTATTTCTGAATAAAAAACCCTGATTCTCAAAAGAGCTTCATGATAACCAATGATAATCAACTGTGTGTGTGTCCAGAGGGAGGGGAAAATATCTTCCTGTTGATTTTTTTTAACTTCAGAGCAACTTAGACTTTATTGAACTTATCATGTATTGTATAAAATGAAGGCAGGTGGATAGGATCAAATCGTGGGAAACTCCTGGAAATTAGGAGAAAAAATAAATCATCCTTAAAATAACTGAGTTGCCCTGGGAAATAATTGAAATAAACTAATCTGTGTCACATTTTTCTACAGCATACTTCCCCATGAAATTCTGTATTATACCATTTTTATAACAAACTCTGGCATTACACCAGCCTTATGTCACAGAAAATGTCCTGAAAACTCATTTCTAGAAACTAAAATTAAAGGTAACCACAGATTTAAGTGGGAAACTCAGCTTTTTTTATTTGGTTGCTGTCATCTATTTATTTTAATTGCTTCCTCTTTTTTTTCTCAGCACTTTCCTGCACTGACATCACCAACTTTTTTTCTCTATAGGTTTATTTTATTTGGCGTTGACTGTGTTGCTATAAAGGTTTTTATTTAATTATATTCCAGTGGCATGAAAAACTTTAATGGAGACTCTTGGTGAGTAATTAGTGATTATCAGGTGTCACACTCTTAGAATAACGGTACGGAAAATATGCAGCTGTAAAGTTTCAGTTCAACATTTAATTACTCGGATCCAGTCGACCATTTAATTGCTTATACAGCGGAGAGCCCATGGCCTGCATAGGTTCAGTAATCAATCTGACGTTAACCCCTTTACATGCAGTTATGCACCACTTGATGTTACCTCACCCTGTTGAGTGTGTTTATATGTGTGTGTGCGTGTTGTAATGTGGGTGAAGTAGATGCAGCTCAGGTGTGTGTGTGTGTGGGGGGGGGGATACAATATTCATTTTCAGCCCAAATAAACCTGGGAAATGAATACGGCTCTCTCACACCTCTCCTCCACACCACTCAGTCTATACGTCATGCACACACACACACACACACACACACACACACACACACAGCGTTGTGTTTATGTGCTCATTGCTCCATTTATTTTTAGACCAGAGGCAGGATATTGGGTTTCATTAAATGTCCCAGGCCCCGTCTCTTATCCCCTTCTCCCACTATTCCTCCACCTCTTTCTTTCCCCTCACACACACACACACACACACTCAGTCCCAGGGGCAAGGTGGTGGTGGTGGTGGTGTTGGTGTGGTTTCCTGCATGTGTTGTGACGTGAGGCAGTCCTGCGTGCTGGTTTAAAAAGGCCTCTTTGTGTATGACCGTCTCTGCCTTTTCCACCGCTGACAATTATTTTCCCCTCCAACCCTCAGCTGACAGTTCGCTGTGTTAAGCCGCTGTCGTCATACTGCTCAAATCTTGCTATTTGAGAAAGAAAGAAAGAAAAAAAAGACATAAAGAAGGAAAGAGCAACAACTGCAGGTTTAGATTTCAGCAGCTGCACCTTTCATTTTCACCACTTTAAGTGTGACGACGGCTCAGGGGGCTCGTGAGCTGAAAACAGCCTGAAACCGTTTGGCCTGAGGGTTCTTGGTTTTTTTTTTTTTTAACATCAGCCTTATTTGCTGTATTTTTGCCTTGCGAGGCCACCCAGAATTATACGACTTTCTTTTTTATTTTTGTTATTTTATATTTATCACAGGGCCATCAAAGGAAGAGACCACAGTTTCCAGATCCACATTCAGCACCTAACACCCAGTTTTGAATCCAGCCAGTTCAGACATCAATCTTCTGAACTAAGTAAAATCTCAGTCCAGTTGTTCTGTTACACATCAGGGGCCCTGAGTCATGCCCTCCCCCTCTCGGCGGGATCATCTGATGTGGTTTTTGGGGCCAGAGCAGAAGCAGTGGTGTCAACAGTCATACTTGCTGTTTCTGTTGCAGGCTATTTTTCTGTCTTCACAAGCACACTCAATACACATGCACAACAGTTTTCTTCCACAGAGCACGCACCGATGCCAAGAACAACTACCACAGATCATTAGCTCTCTCCGCCAGACATCCTTGTTTCTCAGTTTTTCTCACAGTGATTTGCTACCAAAGTGTTTCCCCCCCCCCTGAGTGACTCTAACTCTCTGTCTCCCTCTTCAGGAACAACAGCTTGTCGGCTCTCAGGAGATCACGCCACTGATGTTTGCTGCATGCCTCTTACGTCCCCGTGGTATTTCTGACTGCTCATTAGTATTGTTGATTTATAGCTGCATTCATACCAAAACTGAGAAGCACCAGCACTGGAAACCCAAAAAAAATCCCCTTTGTATCCCGTTTAATCTGCAGGCTTTCAAGTGAGCTCAACCGTCACTGTGGCAGTGATGAGACTGAAGATCAGTGACCCCTCACAGCACATACACCTCCTCACAATCCCACGGCTCTTCACTCGCCTCATCCCTACCTCCACGCAGCTTGTGAACGATTACAACTGATTCTGACTTTTTCTGCAGCAACATCCAGTAATTTATCACCTAGCATCACACAGCAAAGGGACGACTGCAACCGCAGGTAGAAGTGTCATGTTGTTGATGCTTCCAGGAGATAAGACTCAAATTAATTCAGTGCAACAGTTACAGATGATTTAATACAAAACTTCAAAATTAAGAATTGCCTAACACTTCTGTTGTGAACATCTGCTACTAAAGGTAAAAACTGCTGCAGAAAATCTATTAAAAGCAACTTACATCTTTACAGTTGTCGAATTAAAAACTGTTTTTCATGATTATAGTAATTTAGTTCACGCAACTTAAAAATTCCTTTACAATAAGTTTGAAAACCTTGTTGGAATAACATGATTGTAATTAGTGGTCAATATAAAACAGGTGTGTTTATTGTATTCATCATTAATTTGGTGGTAATTAAAAATACTGTGGACTGCAGTAGGATAGCTAATTATTCTAACTCAGTGTAGGCTGTTGGTTCAACTTAATTGCATTAGAAGCTTGTTTCTACTAAGAAAGAGTAACGGAAAAAATGTGTTAATTTTCATTATTTAGCCTCAGCATTTGTTTTTAGAGTTGTAAACATAAATATATTATGCTTGTTTTATGGTAAATGGAGTACTTGTATATAGCGCTTTCATGACCTTAGCTAGGTCCCAAAGCGTTTTACAAGGCAACTCATTCACCCATTCACACACACACCAATGGCTACAGAGCTGCCATGCAAGGCACTAGCCACCATTGGCAGCAACTTAGGGTTCAGTGTCTTGCCCAAGGACACTTCAACATGTGGACAGGAGGAGCTGGGGATCGAACCCACACATTCAGAGGAGACCCACAAAAAAGATTGTTTTCTTGTTGACATGAAGTCCCATCACCTGTTGACCTATTTAATCTTCAGTGGTCGTTGTAAGAATGAACTGGAGTTTCCCAGTAGTGAAGGTTGTGATAGATGAAGAATCATCTTGTTGGTCCTTCATGTATATTTATCAACAGGTGGAAGACAGAGATGCACCACATGCAGTGTACGAGTCTGACAAAGACAGGGACAGTCTCTTCAGCCTATTATAGTCTCATATCATCAGTCATCATGATTTGAAGTGCACCTGAGTGATGTCCTACCCCCCAACCAAATGTCATTACAGGTTCATTAATAATACACCACTTGTGTTGTTGGTACTTTTTGAGGAAAAAGTGATGAAAACCTGGCATTTATATTTATTACATGTATTAATCTGAGAACAATCACCCTATCTCTCCACACATGTCTCTAAGTTTTTGTGTTTGTCTGCTATTATCTTTAATGTCTTCAGTGGAGCACAAGCTTTATTGATGTGTTTTCAGACCGACTGCTAGCCAAGCATAAAAGCCTGTTGGGGCATTTTTATTTTTTCTATTTCCACTTTTTATGAGCTTTTTGTGAAACAGTTGGAATCAAAACAGACTTGCCGAGCCATGGTCATTACAAACACGGTGAAAAGGCTGTGTCATAAAGTCTGTGTGAGATTATAAGCCACAAAGGAAACAAAAAAAATTACTGGACAAGCCAAGAAATCAAACAGCTTTTGGATAATTGCATTAGACTGAGGAAAACTGTTCTTCTGCAGGATTTTAACTGAGTTGTCAAGACAGTCGGACACACTGAGAGAGTTTGAAATTGATTGATTATCTGTCTCCCTCGGCGAGTGATGAATAACTTCTGCTCACAAAATCAGCCCCTGAAAACTCATTGAGGCATCACTACAACTGGCCTCAGCGGCTGCAGAGAGGAACGGCCGAGTCAGACTGACATTAACATTCATTTCTAAACTCACTTGCACTTTACTGTCAGGTGCTCAAGGCTTTAAATGAGATGGTAAATAGGAGCCCACGTGTCTCCCGCGGCTTTTCTTCAGACCATTTTTCATCATTGTCGTTGTTGTTACACTTTCCAATCCAAAGATTAATTTCCCGTGGGAGCCACATGTTCAGCCAGGTGAGATTATTAATCATGGAAAACACTTTGTGTTATACTGAGATGGAGAGGGCTGTGACATCTTAAAAGTCTATTAGATAAAACACAAGACCTCATCTGGAGGTGGACAGGGAAACACTTTAAAAGGCTTTTACCTTAAACAGCAACATCATGGATTTTCATCCACTTGCATAAAGAGCTGCCGCCACAGTGGGTGAAAGGGAAACACTGCTGCAGCATCTGCTGAGAGTGATGCACACAGAAAAAAAGGAGAGGAGCTATTTGTCTGTCACAGGCTGAACCAGCGAGACAACAGGTGTGGACATGTAAAGGAGGGACAGCTGGGATGTTGGTGAATATATTATCTGCTAAACCGCAGGTTGAATTTATTCAATCTTTCAGAAAAACACTTTTTGTAATTACAACTTGAATATTAATGTGAAGAGTACACTAATTAGGAAAATGCAGATAATGAAGTGATGACAGACCTTTAAATACTCTCCTCTTCCTACTCTGTGGAGGCCCAGAAAATAAAAATACATTTTATTATTAAGATAAACCCCTTAAGATGAGTCATCTTGTTTTTAAGTGGGTCCTAACAAATAATATGATATATAGGGTGGCTGTGGCTCAGGTCGCAGAGCGGGTCACCTGTGAATCGTAAGGTTGTGGGTTCGATCCCCAGCTCCTTCTGTCCACATGGCGAAGTGCCCTTGGGCAAGACACTGAACTCTAAGTTGCTCCCAATGGTGGCTAGCACCTTGCATGGCAGCTCGGCAGCCATTGGTGTGTGAATGTGTGTGTGAATGGGTGAATGAGTTGCCTTGTAAAGTGCTTTGGGAGCTAAGGTCATGAAAGCGCCATGTAAATGTACTCCATTTACCATACAGAGAATACAATATATTAAACATCACCAACATACTCACTTATACACAGACAGAGTGACTGCTCCCACACCTGCTGATTCCCCTACAAACACATAATACAAATTTATATGCATATATGTGCAAGGAGGTGATACATGTCAGTGAGTTGGGCAAATTGTTTGAATGTGAGGGAGCTTTACATTTTTTTTGTAATTCAGGGATCAAAAAATGAGGATGCTCAATGTGCCTTAGACTATACAATGGCTTAAATGGGATTACAAATAGTTTCAAATGAGATGGGCATGAAAAACAAACCTCCACCAAGGTATAACCCAGCTCTGCTGATGGTATAGACAGAACACAGGATGCTGGTTGTTTGAAGCCAGAAGTGACCATATTTGGACATGAAGGGAGGAGTAAGAAGGTGGGTCTGACCCTTGAACCCGAGGACAGTGTGTATGTATGTGAAAGAGACTCAAGTTCAGGGCTTATTTATTTATTATGTATTTATTTATTTGCATACATACAGCAACAAATCATATAAGCAAGAAAGAATAACACTGTGCAAGTGAGATAAAAAAAAAAACCTGTAGGGCTTATAAAAATAATCTCACCTCATTACAGCATTGAAAGAACAACAATAATAGACTAAGGATAGCAACAGACACAACAAAATACATGAAATGCATAGTAATAGCAATAATAGAAGAAAACAACAAATAAGATAAGATAAGATTATCTCACTGGAGACAAGGCCTGTCAATCAATCTAACCATATATGTATAAATATGTATCATTTTGAAGACCAATAAGAAGAATTAACTTCAGCTAATAACACCAAAGTGACTTGTGAGGAAAATGTATGTAGTGAGTAATTCATGATTGAAAATGATGATTTTTGAATTGAAGTCAAGACCTGGTTGCTTTGTCCATTTGTACATACAGTCTATAGTGTACATTAAACAGGGCTGGGCTCTATAAGGACACCTCACAATCAGGACTCTTATAAATGAATTATGAAATGTGATGCTGCTCTGGGACTTATTTCTCGTTAAATAAATTATTAGATGTACAAAGTCAACACAAACACATATTTTTCTTTTCTTTATTCAAACAAAAGGCTTCAATAAAGTGGGATAAATGGTGTTGAGGGTTGAATCCACAGAAGCTAAGTGCATAAAAAGTGCGTCACAGAGGAGGATGTACAGTACAACAGGAACCTGAAGGCCTGTCTGTGGCCAGTTGAGACCTTTTCAGTGAATCAAGCCTCCCACATACTGACCACTCACCACTTCCTTTATTTAGCTCCACCTGAGGCCGTGTGATGTAAACGCTGCTCCGCACTGCACATGCGCTTGTTAGCACCACAGTTAACTCGCTGCTAAATGAACAGAGTGGAATTTATAGATCTTGCATCATCGCCACCGAGGTCATCACTGCTGAGTGCAGCCGTACACAGTGTGAGCAGATCTTCTGTTCAGGAATGATGAGTCATGGTTGTTGTCGCATTGTCGCTGTATCTGAAAATCAATTATGGGGACTGTCCTGATGTTTTCCATTAGGACTGATGAGTCTTATGAAACACGGACCACAACAAACACACATACACACACATACATCCCCCCTGCTCAAACTGCCAACCCCTGACATTTACAGATGAGGTTTTTCTTTATATCTACAGATTGACTGCACTCTCAGTGCCATCTGTTATAATTGGATTAAATCACTTCTAAGAGCCACGAAGAGTCTATTAGAGCAGCTCTGTGAGACTTGTTGGAGCCTGGTATGTAACAACCACCTGAAATGTAACAATCACCCGAATTGTTATAACAAAAAAAACCTAATAAAACCTGAAATGTAATAACTGTTCGGTAATGTAAGAAGATGTTGAGCCCAAATAGTAAAAACTTTGCCCAAAATGTAACAACTTCTTACATTTTGGGTTTTATTACATTTTTTCTATTACATTTCAGGCTTAGCATTGACCAGTAATTACATTTTGGGTTTTATTACTTTTTGTCTTATTTCATTTTTGTCTCGTTTTATTACTTTTGTTTTATTACTTTTGTTTTATTACTTTTGTCCCCGATCCGGGGAGGAGATCCTGCCCCAAGTGGAGGAGTTCAAGTACCTCGGGGTCTTGTTTATGAGTGAGGAAAGGATGGAGCGTGAGGTCGACAAGCGGATCGGTGTAGCGTCAGCAGTAATACAAACTCTGCACCGATTAGTTGTGGTGAAGAGGGAGCTGAGCCGAAAGGCAAAGCTCTTGATTTACCGGTCGATCTTCATTCCCACCCTCACCTATGGTCACGAGCTTTGGGTAGTGACCAAAAGAACAAGATCGCGGCTGCTCGTACCAGCGGCTGAAATGAGTTTCCTACGCAGGGTGGCCGGGCTCTCCCTTAGAGAGAGGGTGAGAAGCTCAGTCATCCTGGAGGAGCTCGGAGTAGAGTTGCTGCTGCTCCGAGTCGAGATAAGCCAGATGAGGTGGCTTGGGCATCTAATTAGGATGCCTCCTGGATGCCTCCTGGGTGAGGTGTTCAGAGCATGTCCCACTGGTAGGAGACCCCGGGGAAGACCCAGGACACGCTGGAGGGACTATGTCTCTTGGCTGGTCTGGGAACACCTCGGGATCCACCGGGAAGAGCTGGACGAAGTGGCCGGGGAGAGGGAAGTCTGGGCTTCCTGCTTAGGCTGCTGCCCCCGCGACCTGACCTCGGATAAGCGGTAGAAGATGGATGGATGATTTTTTTTAATTGAAGTCATTTGGAATCAGCATGTTGGAGCCTGAGATGTAACAACGTCCTGAATTGTTACAATCTTTTTTTAATAAAACCTGAAATGTAAGAAGTTGTTACATTTTGGGTTCAGCATCTTGTTACATTATTGACCAGCTGTTACATTTTGGCTTTTATTACATTTTCTTTTAACAACAATTTGGGTCATTGTTACATTTCAGGTTGTTGTTACCGATCGGGCTGTAACCTGCATCTTGGTCTCAATAGAGAAGTCAGTCTACATTCAAACCACAAAAATACCAATAGTTGGTTTAGAAGCTACAAAGACCTGATCCAAGATGTCGTTTCAAACAGATTCAATTAAAGAAGCCAGAGCTGCACAGAGCTTGTCAGCAGCTCTACCAATTAACAAGCAGACGTGGTTCAAAAATAGCAGCAAAACTTGTCATTTTTTTCCCCGCTTCACAGTTAAGACGATGTCACCTTCAAAAAAATCCAATTTGTTCTTGTGACACGTCACATGCTCAGAGCTGCCATGTCCGCTCAGGTATTTGACACATTTACACAGAGACCTGAGACCTCTGGCAATACAAGGACCCAATTACACACACTTAGACTTAACACGAGGGCCCCACACACGGTGATAGTTTCCAACATGAGCGTCGAAAGACCTCGGCTTTCATTTGTAAAGTCATCAATTAGTGGAGAGCACATCAGCAGCACCGTGTAAGAGCACACAGGCAATCATAACCATGCAGCACCGGGAAAACAAAGCTTTAAAAGCAAAGAGTAAGGCAAGGCAAAATATATTTATGTGGCACATTTAAAGGCATCTCAAAGTACTTTACAGATTACACAGGGAGAAGCACAAGAAACAAATAATAAAAACAGGAAATACTATAAAACACTCAAAAACAAAAATGACTACAGCAAATTTAATTCAAAACAACAATAAAACAAATGCAATGGTAAACAGGTTGGCTCGGTCTCAAGGTTTAGCTGCTCTGGTTATTTACTCCATATTTGAGAAGCTTTGCTGTGTTTAATTTGAAATCTGGGAGCAGCCAATGATCCAGGACCAAGGAAACAGAGAGGTCTGCATGGTCTGTACTGGGTCAGAAGATCTAACAAGATATACACAAGTAATATAACATAAAGCTGGAGTGTTAAAGCAAAGGAAAAACCAAGTGTTATGTGGTTAAGCTGGTGGTTACAACAAAAATAAAGTACCCAAAGAAATCTAATGAGAAGTCCAAAAATCAAACTCAGCATAAAAACTATGGGGAAGAGGAAAACAGGAGGAACACAGGAGAACAAGAAGAAGTGCAATACCACAGATGGCCACTAGAAGCTGCTGAGTCCGTTTACTTCAATTCAAAAATCTTCTTTTTCAGTCCAGAAATATTCAGTCAATACAGTATGATTAGATAAAGTCAGCTCCTCTCCTCAGAGATCTGGTGGGAGGAGTTAGGGGCGGGGTTAGTCTGATTGACAGCTGCTCCATCTGAAAAAGCAGATATTAGGCTTCACAAAGAGGAGTTTGATTGACAGGTCTGTTCTCCAATGATTTCCAGGTAGTTTCACTGTCTGGCATCAACCAGTGTCCTCAGGGTAAAGGCTTAGACCCGCCTCCTCACTCCTCCCTTTATATCCAAATATGGTCACTTCCTGCTCCACAAACCAACCGGTGACACTACAGTGACTATGTCCATCTCTTCAATACAGTGAGAGAAACACAAACAAAATACACACAGGCTTTATGAAATTAAACAAAACCATGACACCAACACAGGACAAGGTGATTCAGGTAATTTTTTTCAAATAGCACCAAATCACCTCAGATCGCCTACAAATTAATAATCTGATGCTTTGTGAACAAATCCCCTGTGACCCTGACTCCATGAAAACTCCCTCCACAGCCACACACCCCTGGTCAGGCAGAAAACATGGCTGTGTTGGAGAAATGTAACAAATTAAACTTCACCTGTTAATATCTGTGCTGAGAGGAGATGGAGATGCTGCCTCCTGTTTGTCTGCAGCTGATGCAGTGTGCTCACTGTTACACTGCAGCTGAAGTTTCACTCACAGATTTCAGGAGGCTGAGAAATCAAAGCCATTCGTCAACGTCGACACTTGTGCCAGGAGTGAAAAGGGAGGAACCTCCTGACACACTGGACTGACTTATGAGCTTTTGGGCCTTTTGGGGGAGACAAAAACTCTCATTTCTCCTCCTCAGGCTCCGAGCCACTGGATGCTTCAAACCTCTTCCTCCTCCTCTTCCTCGACTGGTTCGACTAAACAAATGAATTTCTTGTGGAAGCTGCTTTGTTTTCCTTTATGCTATATTGCAAAAGTCACCACACAGAAATATAAAACCTCAAATCAGATCATTCCCCCAGATGCAACACAACACTTCACACTGTCTCCTCACTTTAGACAAATTGGTGTGTAATATCTCAGACGGCCTGATTTGCATGCAGCTCTTCCACAAAGTGCAGGAGACAAATGAAGGGAAAAGAAATGAAACTAAATGAATCAAATTTGAACCAATGGGGAGCTTTTCAGTTCAAAATCTGGTTGTTGTGCTTCTGTCGTTGGCACAGCTGGATCACCAAAGACGAACCGAGAGAGCTCCAAACCCCAGGAGGTCCCACCACGAACCGTCCTGCTCACAGTGGGACCGCTGCTTTGTGGTTCACGGTTGTTTGTGGAGAGAAGGTCAAAAAGCTTTTATTCAATGGCACAAACGGGTAAATTCAAAATCTTAGAGCTTTCGAAACCATGACATCATACTGAGGAGATCAGGTCAGAAAACAAGATGAAGGTTGTCGCTCGTTAACCACGAGTTAGGAAGTGACAACATCAAAACCAACCAACGAAAAGAAAAAGGAGAAACTGTCCAATAAAACTCTACTTTAAGACTTTAGGAGATAATGTTCAGACTGTAGAAATAGAAAACTTCTATCAGGGACAGGATATGATTATTAATATCTTCTCCTCTAATTTTATCATAGTTAGCTGTAAAAATAGTATAATGTAAAAATTTGATTTAAAAAATATTTAAATGTTTTGCATGACGTATGTTGAAGCCAATAATGTAATAACAGCTGATAATGTAATAAAAGTTCTGAACCGATAATGTAACTCTTTTTGGCCAATAATTTATTACATTATCAGCTGCTTATGACGTTATTGGCAAAAGAAAAAAAACTTTGCAAATGTAATAACTAAGCCGATAATGTAATAAATTATTACATTAGTGGCCAACAGTTATTACATTATCGGTTCCCGACTTTTACCACATTATTGTCCTATTACATTTCAAAAAGGGCAAATTTATTACATTATCAGCTGTTATTACATTATTGGCTTCAACTAGATGAGGATGATCTAAATAAATCTAATATTGTTCATTAAAATTAATTCAATCCACAATAAATTACATGAGCACATTACATTTCTTGAACACAGGGAGTGATATAGATGTGGAAAACTCACAACAAACATTTAAATAAAAGCATTCCTGTATAAGTAAAGTGATAAATAACCCCCACCACATCCATAATGAGCCCACTCAGTCATTTTAAAACAGCTTGTTTACTTGCAGGGGATACATCTCCCTCTCCTCTGGTTTTATTATGTTTGATATATTGTGTAAAAATATTATACTGAAAAATAATCATTTTGAAAAAAAAAAGTAATTTCCCTGCAGCTGAGAGATCAAAAACATATTGTAAAAGAACCAACTCAGTCATTTTCTATATTATAATACAGATTGTAGCTTTAATCTAACAATTTGGTTTAATGTAGCATAAATATGTTGTATATGTATATTTATTCATTTTTTCTTATGTGAAAACTTCTGTAAATCCATAAAGATATGTCAATTAACAGACAAATCTATGCAAAACAATTTAATTTATATTTGTCTTTTTCCAAAAACTATATAATGTACCTAATGCACCATTGAAACACTGTCAGCTGCAGTAACGAGGGATTTAAATGTCTGGTCAAACCATTTAAAAAGTTACAAACTGGAAAGAAACTAAAGCAGAATAAATCGTTTCCACTGAGGAAGTTTGAAGCTGTCGGACGCAGGTGTAACCGATTACTCTCCAAACTGCAGGATTGCAGTCTGTAATTGTGCTGCACTGGAGAACCCCTGTTAATGTAATTAAAGTGGGCTGTGAGAACAGTGTGGGGTTTCTGTAGCGGGCTGAGAACAGCTGAATCAGTACCTGGCAACCCAGCGTCGCTAATGAAAAACGGCAGGACGTTACGAAAGGTGAAGGGGACGAATAGAAAAATAAGAAACTGGCAACCCGGCGCCGCTGAAACAAACAGCAGGAGGACAACACAGTGACATAAAGGAAACCATGGAAACACCGACCTGGTGGCTTGAACCCTGGAAGATGTTCAGTGTTTTTACTCAACATTTTATTTTTCTTACCCAAAATTTTGTCATATTTACTCAACATTTTGTCATTTTTATCCAGCAATTTATTATTCTAGATCATTAGATCCTTTGATAATCCTTTACAGGAAGTTACACTGCCACAGCAGATACAAGACAGATACCACATTTCCTCTAATAGCTTCCACTAAATGTTAAAATACAATAAAAAAAAATACTAAAAAAGGTGCAAAATCTATTTCAGTGCTTTGTAAAACCTTATAGCAGCTGGTATAAAAGACTTCCTGTATCTTTCAGATTTGCACATTGGTGCAATCAGCCTCTGACTGACGGTGCTGCTATTGATCACCTTCAGGGTGTGCAGTGGGAGGTCATTATTGAACCCAGTTTTCTAGCCTCTGGACAGTTTCTTGTCCAATCACTGAGCCGACCTTCCTGATCAGCTTGTCCAGTCTGATGTTGTCTGCTGTGCGGGCACCTTCACCTCAACAGGACACAGCAAAAGCTTTGTCCCTTCATAAACTCCACCTCCACATGACTCCAGCTTCAGGTACCACCTCCACCTCAGTGCCCCTGATGGTGATCGGTGTTGGTTGGGTCCTCCTCCTAAAATCCAGAACTATCTCCTGTGTTTTTGCTGCAGTGAGATGGAGGAGATCACACCACAAAACTGTTTAATGTGCCTCTGTACTCCTCCTCCTCCTCCTCCTCCTCACCCCCTCAGGTGAGGCTGACAGCAGCGGTGTCATCTGAACATTTCTGCAAAAAGCAGCTGTTGGTGTTGTACTGGAAATCCACTGTGTAGATGTAAACAGGAATGGAGCCAGAACAGTTCCTTGTGGAGCTTCAGGACGGTGCTGCAGACACTGTAGTGCAGACACCACAGAAACAATGATGGATCCACCTTCATCTTCTCCATGTTTTCCCCTTGCAGTTAGGTTTGAGTGGTACTGAAGGTGCTCGAAAAGTCAAACAGTGTAGCTGCATCAGGGATGTACGCCCTCTGCAGCATGTGAGCAGCATTCTCACCAAACAATCTGCCATTTTTATCCAACATTTGATGATTTTCATGCAAAATTTTCTTTTTTTTACCCAAAATGTTATATTTTTTTTACTTCAAATCTTGTTTTTTTTCACTCACCCTTTAGTACTTCATGATCCAGTATTTTATCCACTGGGTAATAACAACCCGACCCACTGGATCACATGAACCCAGCATGTACACAGCTAAATATTTACCCAGTGCTGGGTCAAAACAACCCAACATTTGTTAGTGTGCAATAAAGCGAGGTATCTTGGAGAACAAATCAATGTGAAGGGGAAAAACATATTAATAGATCAGCCTTAAAATGTTGCATCTTCTCTATTTGTGTATTTAATCAGAGCTCCAGTTGTCACGGCGACGCACCTTGTCCACACAGCTGTATGATTGGACACAGGAAGGTGATATAATGTACAGAAGGAGGCATCAGGGAGTCAGCAGAGGCCCAGAAATCATTGTTTCCCCTCAGGCCTTGCAGAGAGGTAATACAGTAATATGTGTGCACTCATAAAGATTTGGTTAACAGCTCGGCACAATGTAGTTTCCAGGCAACGAGAGCAAGTGCTTCCTCCTCAGGACGTGGTTTCTATTCAAACCTCTGTGTCAAGGTTATGTGACACTTCATGGGGACCCGAGAGCACGACTCAGAAGACAGATGTAAAAATAAAGACTCTTTACTTAAGAAATAAAATAAAAACTCCACGCAGGCAAACAGAGTACAAAGGAACGGGCTGAGGCGAAATCCAATAACACGGGCAAGGTCAAAAAACATGCACAGGATCAAAACATTGCACAGAACAGAACGGTGAAGGTACACGGCGCAGGGAAAATCTGGCAGCAGGAGAGCAGGAGCAGACCGGTGTTTATACCTGGGAGCTAATGAGGGGATGGGGAACAGGTGAGCAGGGGAGCGGGGAGGCGGGGGAGGTCAGGTGGAAGTGGGAGGGTCTGAGGTGACAGAATTAGAGCACTCACGGAGGAATTAATGAGAAATCCATCCCAGGTTATCATCACCTGCATCACTCTCCTCTCCTGATTTGCCCGTGGAGGTCGGTTGTGTTTTCAAAATATTTCTCAAAATATGATTTTCATCTGCTCTGACACTCGGTCCCTGAAGGCAACGTGAGCAGGACGTGCACTGTGGAAAGAGGAAATGCTTTAAAATATTGATTGTTTGACACTTGATCAGGCCTCCGTGTCTGATATGAACCAAATGTTACAATGTGGCGTCCTCGGTGATCACAGTACTGTTGAGCTCACATTGCATATTTTTATCTGCATTTATTTTGGGATGCAGAGGCTGTAGATGTATTATTTTAGATTTAAAAACTAGATCGAAAATAAATATTCTCCAAAAAATAAAAAAACCAACCCTACAAAAATGAACAAAAAAATTACTGTAAAAATCACAAATTTCATGTAGTTAAACTACAGTTTATAGCTTTGATTTTATTTGAAATATTGTGCAATTCAGATGATTTTTAATATTTTATTTGATTTTATTTTCACATGCAAAAACAAAATGTACCAAACAACTCTTTGCCAAATTACAGGGAAAATGCAAAACTGTTATTTATTGTCTCAAATATTAAAAATTAATTTACTACTAGTATTTTTAGTGACAGAAAATCATTCACAAATTCACTAACAAAGTATTTTATTTTCATGTTATCCACAGTGAGAGGTTGGACACTGGTGTATAGATTTAGAGTATTTGTGCAGACATTTTTATGTGAAAATAAAATTCACAAATTCACCAAAAACTATTTATTTTATTTCATTTTCATAGATGCAGGTACATAAATTCAGGGTGTGGTTTTGTTTCAATAATACAGGAAATATTGGTAAAATGAACAAACAAAAACAAACTTTGAAAAGTGTATGTAAGTTATTTGTTGCTGCTACTCCTGCAGCACAAGGTGCCTCTGATGCAGGTGAATGAATGGGCATCATTAGCATGTGCAGAAGGCATTTTGGCACCAAGAAGAAAAGCTGGAAGAAACGTGTCCGCTCCACCTGCCACCTCGCAGCTGCATGAAAAAACGGCTCTTTAATGATTTCCATGTAATGCTTCACAGAGCTCGTGCAGATTGTCCTGGACGTCTCTCGTTTAGTGTCGTTTAGCGACTGTTTCACACAACTGGTGTGTGGCACCGACACTCAACGTGCACGACTCATTTCAAACAGCATGCAGCAAAAAGCATGAGTCAAATCTCCACTGGCAACAATTTCAACTCATTTTGCTTCAGGTTTTGAAATGCTGGAAGACGGCGTCGTGTTTGGAGCAGCTGCAGCATCATTAAAGCTTCTCCAGTGTCAGAGTCCTGCTCTTTGTACACGTCATCCTTTCACTGATCACTTCTCTGCAGCGTCTCACACATGGAAACATGTCTGAACATCATCCAGTGGCTGGAAAGTTCCTGAAGACAATTAAATATAGTTTTTAGGAGACGTGGTCGGGTGTGGTTTGTGTTGAAAAACCTGATGCAGAGAACAAATCCTAATGAGTTTTAATATTACATGTAAATCAGGGGTCCTCAACCTTTTTTGCACCACGGACCGGTTTGATGTCGACATTATTTTCACGGACCAACCTTCAAGGTGTGGCAGATAAATACAGTAAACATAAAATAACACGACCGGCATAAAAAACAAATGTTTCCCTTTGCAAAAAAGCTCTCCAAGATGTTTATTTTTTAATTTTTTGACTCATTTTCGCTAGTTTGCGGACTTGTTTGTTTTGCTAACGTGTCTGATCACGTGACCGAGAGAATCCGGTCGTTTTTCAAAATAAAACGTCTTTCAGACTATAACGATCAATACAATGGAATTTATATAAATCATTAATTCTGCATTAAATGACTTTGTTTCATGTAATCGTTGCTTCACAGCCTTTCAGGGACATTTTAAGATATGTTCAGATATGTTACAGTACAATACAGTGTGCAATTTTTGTATTTGTTTTGTGCTTAATGAAGAATAAAACATTTTTGGTGAAAATGTCCATAACTGTGCATTATATGTCAATTTAAAATTCACAGTAAAGAAACTAACGCTTCATTTAAAAGCTACAAATTGTGTCAATTTTTAGATCTACATTATTAAACTTTCATTTATCAAATCAGTCAGTTTTGTTATTTTATGATAAATGTGTGAATCTATTTTATGTATCAAAAAACATTCTGTAAAATCCCTTTCACAGTACTCCATATAATGTCGATAAAATACTATAAAATAAAACCCATTCCCAGTTTCTCCTTTCCTGTCCAGTGCTGCTTCTCGCCGTCACTGCCCAGACTCTGTGATGCTGTTGAACGTATTTGGAAACACTCACTGCTTCTGGCATCTTCAAACCTGTGAGCTGCTGGCTGGTTTCAGGCTTGCATCAGGTCATTAGTGCTTCAAAGCCAGCAGGATCTGCTCCAAAATAAGTCAGCACCTGCTAAAAGCATGCCGTCTTTTGAGGGGGAAAATTGCACGTTTCATTTCATCATTAACCATCATCGGTGAGTCCAAATTACAGAGCGGGAGTGCACCGCAGTTTTGGATACTTGCTGCATTTTTGTTCAGTGCACAAAGGATTCTGATTTGTTTCGACAGTTGATTAAAAATCGTCGAGAGAAACATGTTTTTTTTCTGTGTAAGTACAAACAACTCACTTTTGCAGCTATACTTCATGGTTGAGTTCAATACAGTCAGACATGTCCTATTATTAGCAACTTTAAAATGTGCACTTCCCTGTGTGGTCACTTCATCTATTCAACACCAATTATGACTGAAAACTTTTAGTTTCTCCACTTTTTGATTGTTGCAGAGAAAAAAAAAATCCAATTACAACAGCAAGATGTTGTGATGATACATTTTGTTTCCTTTTGGACTATTAAAAGGGAGAAATCCAATTGTAATACAGCAATATAGGCTTTATGATTCTGCATTTTACTGCTACAAAGAAATTGAGAAATGTTAAATGATGTCTGGCTCAGGGAAGCAGGACTGAGATGAAATATCCACCACGACCCTGCAAACAGTTTGTTAAAGAATTACACAGTAAAAAGTGGTGTTTTCACCCAATGAGTGAACAATGGATTAAATACATGCAGGGATAATTTCAAAGAATGGTCGTTAAATAACAAAATGTGAGGTCAAAACTAGACAATGTTATGTAAACACAAAAACAAACCACAAAATTCTGGGTAAAAACAGTAAAATATTGGTTAAAACGATAAAATGGGAGATAAAAACCACAGAATGCTTGGTAAAAATGGGTAAAAACTGCAAAAATTATGGTGAAAAAGGACAATGTGTTGGGTAAGAATCACAAAATTTTGCATGAACACATTAAAAAATTGTGGGTAAAAGTATTTATTAAAATAAAATAAATGAAATAAAAGTAAAAATATGTAATCTTAAATATATTTGGATGCATATACTATGAAATAAAAGTAGATTTTGATGCATACAGCAGCAGAAAACTTGATAAAAGTCGTGTTTGAAGCTCACATGTTGGTCTGCCCTCATGAAGCAGTGTGAACCTGTCAGGCTGTGATGTCGCCGTGATGTCACTCCGCTGACTCGGAGGATCGCGCTCGTCTTCACTACGTCTTCTAACGAGGCCTCCTGGGCAGCAAGAGTCATCTTCTTTAAAGTAGACGTCTGCCGTCGCCCGTCCGGCCGCTGACAGAGCGGCTCTCCGGCATGTTTACGCCACGGGAGCTGTTGGCATCGCAAAGCTGTCACTGACATCTCTGCTGCCTCTCCCAGCATCCCTGCCTCTGTTTGGACTTCTTAATGATGCTGCAGAAAAAAGGCAGAGAAGAGAAAAGTGCAGCAGAGGCAGATGGAGAAACAAAGTCCTCACAGCAGAGGACTGTCACGCTTTGCTTACTTCACATCCTGTGAGCTGATCCAGACAATCGAGTCTGCACATGTGCAGCCGCTGTCATTTGTCTTAATGCTGAAAGCAACAATATTGTTTGGAAAACAGTGAAGTGAGTAAAGATGTTTCGCTCCATCGCTCGCCCCTTATTTTAAATAAAAAATAGCAGTAATAATCCAAAACTACTGCTGGTGGGCTCTGTACACAGGAACACCATCAATAATATTTCTTCTTTTCTTTCATAACTTTGACATTATTAAAATTTATAATAGTAAACATGGTTGAAGCTGTGGAGGAGACGACAACAGATGTTTTCAAGTCCAGGGTTTGGTCGACTCATCAGTTCAACCTGACTTCCTCCTCCAGACTGTACCAAGTCATATTTATTATAGTGATGTCAAACGATTAAAATTTTTAATCAGATTAATCACAAGGTTGCTGTAGATTAATTTCGATTAATCACGATTAAAAATCATTACTTTTTAATCTATATTAGCCACGTTTCATTTTGCGTGAGGGTGGTTTGTCGCAAGCTGGTGATACATTAGCCAAAGTGCTAGCAGTATGTGCTAACGTATGCTGTGTGTTAATGTGGTATTTTAAGCTGAAAGTGCTTCAGTGAAAAGAAAACTCCTTCCTGTGAGTCAACTATTCTGTCTTGATTTTTTTGTCCTCAGATTTCCTGTGGAGAGGACCAACCTGCTGCCCTTTAGCATCCTCCATGTTTATTGGTTGGTTCTGCTTCCTGTCACCACAGGATTAACTTCCTGTTTGTGCAGGTGTGACTCCACGTGGACAAACTGCCTGAAATGCAGAGACGTTCAGAGTCATTCTGTGCTGCACGTGGATTAATTGCATTAAAATTATTAATCAGATTATTCATGATGATGGATTAATCTGCATTAATACATTAATTTTGACATCCCTAATTTAAAATAGTCTGTACCCTCATTGCCTGTTTAAAGTGGTCGATGACCTTTGACCTACTGTTCTGGGGCATTTGTACAAAGTGATGAATGCTCAAACATCTGACAAAGGTCTGACAATAATCTGCTCACTTGTTAAGTTGTTTTTATTTTTCTGACAGAACAAGTCTCCATGTTGAAGAAAAGCTGCTGTGAAAATAGCTAGCTACCGGTATCTGATAATGGTTTAATATTGGTGTGTAATGCGGGTAGCTAATAGTTTAATAGTTAGCTTGCTGATAAATGAAGCGGCGTCGTGCTCAGTTTGGCCACAGGGAGCGAATCGGCTGCAGGCCCATCATCATCATCACATCCTCTCGTATTACTGAGGATGTCACACACGCTGAGCTCATCAGGCAGATACTAAAAGTAATTTCAGACGCTCATTTGCAGCAGTTCTCAGTGAAGTGTCGACTGAACAAAGACATCAGGACTGGGACCAGTTGTTCTGCTGCACTGTTGGACGAAGACGACTGAACGTTTGGCACCAGGTGGTTCACACACAATTTAGTCAAAATGAAAATAAAGAAAACTGAAGAGAAAGGAGCGGGAGTATTTTTTTCCCCACTGTGTGATCACAAAATAGTTTATTTATTCTGAGTAAAGCGAAATAAGTTTGAGTAGTAAGTCATAAGCCAATAACACGTTTTGAATAATTTACATTGAAAAAAAAAGTAAGACTTGCCATAAATGAATTTCACCACTTGCAGTGGTGGACAGTAACGGAGTACATTTACTTGAGTATTTGTACTTTACTTCAGTAATTGTTTTTGGGGTTTTTTTTCCAGGAAGTTTGTCCAGGTAGAGTTACCGTCGCTCATGCGCAAATCGGCAGGAAGTGACCGGCAGCAGAACCGAACAATAAAGAGGGAGGACAGGAAACAGCACGATTTTTTTTTTTCGTAAATGCTAAATAGCATGTTAGCATGTTAGCCTCTCGATGGGAAATTTGAAAACAAAAAATCAAAACCGAACAGTCAACCAACAAAGTATTATACACACTCTGCAGGAAGGAGTTTTCTTTTCATCGAAGCCCTTTCAGATTAAAATACCACTCCTTCCTGCAGAGTGTGTA
>OOFC01048503.1:22067-33772 GCA_900323345.1 Pseudochromis fuscus
AATTAAGTTATTGGTCAAAATGTTACTCAAGTTAAATTAGAAAATGTACTTTTACTTTGTACTTTTGAATACTTAAGTATTCAAAAGTACATGCATTTAAAAATACTTAAGTACTTTTAAAGGTAAGTACTTTAGTACTTTAACTTGAGTAACATTTTGACCAATAACTTTTATTTATAGTTGAGTCAAAGTACTGATACTCATGGTCAAATCTTACTCAAGTACTGAAGTTGAGTACTTAGTCCACCACTGCCCACTTGATATCACACACACACACACACACACACACGGTTGTTTGTTGGGTCAGTATACATGGTGTAAAAACAAGAAAATAATGATTAAAAACAAAAAAATCTTGGGTAAAAATGAGAAAGTGGTGGAGCATGTTGGGTAAAAACAAGATTTTGGGTGAAAACGACAAGATATTTGGTTAAAATATCAAACTAATGAGTAAAAAACAACAAAAACAGCCCGTCTCCCTGGGTTACATGAACCCAGTCTGTAGTTAGTGTAACATTTACTCAGAACCAAAACTTTCAAATTCAAATGCAGTTGGTTATTTACGCCTTGAGGTCAAAGCAAATTAGATTGGTTTTACTCATCTAATTGGGTTTATCTCAATATCTGAGCTGCTGTTACTTAAACAGACGACTTAATTGTTGCTGCCATGTTTTTTAATTGAGCCAATGTGTTTTTTTACTTAGGCTGAATAAAGTTGTTTTAAATACAAAAATAAGCTGATTTCAGACTCATCATTCAGCTGAACTAAGAGTGGAACAACTACAGTTATTATCCTGCTATAATAACACCAGTCAGCCATATGTTGGATATAAAAAAAATATCTATGCTGGAAAACCCTCACAGTGAAAGCTTCAGCACATTCAGGAAAAAAAAAATGGTTGAAATATGAAAACCCGACCACCTTTTAATCTAATACCTAAAACCAACCATTTAGTTTGGCTTTCCACAGCCAACTGGCATCATTAGACGCTCCGAGGTTTTCACTGTGATTCTGGGAAAAAGGCAGAAAAACAGGACGTCAGATGTTACACAATCTAATTGGGGACTCACATCCACTTACACCTGAACCACAGAGGAAATCATTATTTAATGCATTAAGTGAGTTTGGCCTTGTTCGCGTTGAATACAGAATGAAATAAATAAAGCAGCATGTTGAAACATCTCCATCCAGATCCATGCTTTTATTTTTTAAAGCCCATACTGAGCAGCAGGAAGCGCTTTAAACATTTCATGAGGAGTGAAGAAAAGTGTGACACCAAGACAAGCAGGTTAAACTAAGCTAAGGTGGATTTAATGAAACTACAACAAAGGATAAGAAGCGGTGCTGCACCTCACAGGCAGGGAGGAGTCAGCGCTGTTCGAAATACGAAATCCATCGACAGATAAATCCTGAAACAAGAAAACAAAACCCACTCAAAATACCTAATGGACCAGGGAAGATGGACAGGAGGCCCACAGGTGGAGGGATGATGGACACAAAGCAGGACAAGTGGAGGACACAGTGGTTGAATACAGTCCTGGAACCAATAGGAAAACAGAACAGGTGAAACTAGGACAGCCAATCAGAAAGAGGATGGGATGTTAGAGCCTGAAATGTAACAATGCACGAATTGGTATATAAAAAAAAAAGTAATAAAACCTGAAATGTAATAACTGGTTGATAATGTAACAAAAATATAAGAAAACTCAAAATGTAACAAATGGTTACTAATGTAACAAGATGCTGAGGCCAAAAAGTCAAAACTTTGTCCAGAAGGTAACAACTTGTTACATTTTATAACTATTTGGGTTTTATTACAGTTTTTTGATTACACTTTAGGATCAGCACTTTTGTTACATTATCGACCAGTTATTACATTTCGTGTTTTATTACTTTTTTTTTTTTTAACAACAATTCAGGATGTTGTTACAAATTGGGCTTTAACAGTGTAGAAGAATAACAATGGGAAGTAAAACACCACAAGATCAAAAGATGGATGCATTTTTTTGAAGTGCAATACCACTGATGACCACTAGAGGCAGGCTCCAAAAAACTCCCATTGATTTCAATTCAAATATGGTCACTTTCAATCATGCAATTGTCAATTTTTAGCATTCTGATGTCGAGGTTCAGTGTACTCTAGTTTCACAGTGGACACTGTCCTCAGGTTCAAGTGTCCGATCTGACCCTCTGACTCCTCCCTTCACTTCCAAATATGGTCACAAATGCCAAACTCCTGGCTTCAAAATGTCCAAAAACCAACATCATGTGAGCTTCATCCATTTTTTATCAACAGTTTATACACAAAACTCACAAGGGAAGTGATTAACAAAATAAAAGAACAAGAAACGAACACAAGAGGAGACAGGAGACAAAAAGAAAACAAAGAAACACAATTAAGGAACAGAAAGTGACCATGACAGACTTGCCTTTTAAAATATTAGTGTACTTTATGGCATGGTAAACATTTTTATTTCAGCACATTTTTGCAGAAGCTTCCTCTTTCCCCGAACAGTGGACTGTTTCATCATGATGTCATGTTGTCCTCGTGGAAAACATCATTTTTCAGGTTCAGAAAAATGTGGCATAAAGCTGCAGAGGGAAATACACTTTCAGCTGTGTGTGAGAGGAAAAGATTCAAAGAGAGACTGGAGGATGCTTCTGCAAGTGGTATTGACTCACTTCAATCGGCGTCTTTCAGGGAAACTTTCAGGACTTCGCCTGCAGCACAGATTATAATCCTCCTCTAAACATTGTACTTGTTACGGCTCCGCTAAACATTGAGGGCTTTTATCAGAGCGTCCTGTTTTGCCTCTTGGTGTGAATTGCATCTTTTCAACCAGCGGTGTAATATTAAACATTGATTTTTTTTTTTTTTTTCCCCTCTATGCTCCATGCACCTTAAGTTTCAGGATTTCCCAGCTTTCTTTTGAACTTCCAGAAAATCTTTGCAGAGTGTTATTAGCCTGGTGATCCTGCCAATCCTGCCTGTGGCTGCTGCAACAATCGAAGCTCCTTTTTTTTTTTTTTTATTAATATGAGAAATGGTGTTTCATATGATTTTATAAGCTGCACAGAAGCTCCACTAGTCCCCGAGTCCCTGAATGCTTTGCCATACATGAAGAGGGGAAAATGAAGCGAGGGGGAATATTCAAGATAGGTGATCAGAGGACAGGAGGGAGAGGAGACGATGGGAGGGGAGATCGATGAGCTGCGAGGACGACGGAAATGTGAGTGGAGGAGAGGAGGAATCAAAGACTCACAAGAGGTCATGATGCTAATCCACTACCGTCCCTGGAGACTCGAGCCAATGTCACAGCGGAGCAGGGGCCTCGTGGAGGGTTTTGTCGAAGCTGCAGCACGAACAGCCACAAACAAAGAAGTGAACAGCTGTAAGTTGTCTGCAAGCATTTTGTTATTTCGAAAGAAAAATGCATTAAAAGTGGAGGCAGCACTCAACCTATAAAGCAAAGGAAATGAAATCTTCCTGAATCACTGAACTTCTTAACAAGTCGAACAACAAACAAATCACAATAAATCAGGACGAGTCTCTTCAGGGCCGAAGGCATCTCTGCACAAAACTCACTGTTGATGTATCTGTTTATTATAAAGTTTCTCCTCAGTATAAACAGACTCCTGAGGAATGACCAGTGATGGATCAGGTAATCACACCGATCCATCAGTCCCGACAAGATCCTGCTGATAGAGACAAACACAGAACAATGTTTTTTATTTCAATTCTGCTCATAAAAGGCTGTTTAACCCAGATCCTGCTGCACGCTGGGTTAACATAATCCTGTAAGATGGTTGTGCAAACAATAAAGTGTTGCATGAATATCAAATAATAATTAGGTACAAACAACAAATACTGGGTAAAATCAATAAAATGTTCGGTAAAAGACACAATGTTAGAAAATAATAAATTGTTGCAACAAAATGATGGATGAAACTAATAAATTACTGGGTAAAAATAATCAAATTCTGGGTAAATATGACAAAATACAGACTGAAAACAATCAATAAAACAATAAAATACTGGATATCAACAAAATGCTGAGTAAAAACAATAAAATGTTCAAGTAAAAGACACAATGTTGGAAAATAATAAACTGTTGCAACAAAATGATGGATGAAACTAATAAATTACTGGGTAAAAATAATCAAACGCTGGGTAAATATGACAAAATACAGGCTGAAAACAATCAAATGTTGGAAAAAAGCACCAATAAAATACTGGATATCAACAAAATGTTCGGTAAAAGACAAGATGTTGGAAAACAATAAAATGTTGCAACAAAATGATTGATGAAACTAACAAATTACTGGGTAAAAATAATCAAATTCTGGGTAAATATGACAAAATACAGACTGAAAACAATCAATAAAACAATAAAATGCTGGATATCAATGAAATGTTTGGTAAAAAATAGAAAATAAAAAGGCCCAACTTGGGTCACATTAACGGTTCGGGATAAAAACAACCCAACATTTTATTTAGTGTGACGTCATATTTGTACCTTGGTGCTTTAATTTTTTTCTTAAGATATAAATTACTCCACTGATGACACATATTTTTAAAAAGTTTACTTCAGTTTTTCTTGGACATAAAAATGTTCCTTGGATCAACACCCACAGTGCAGCAAATGAAGCGAACATTACAAAACAATCACACAATCCTAAAAAAAAAAAAAGGGAAAATTCAAACTTGGTTAAAAACATGAGAACAGATTCAGAGCTGATGGAAGATGATGAGGGAGACACTAAATCCTCAGAGGAAGGACGAGGAGAGGAAACAGGTGAAACCAAAGCTTCAATCACAAAGAGCAGGAACAAAGACAACAAAACACGACTCAACAAAATTACAAATTACACAGGAATCCATCATTAAGACAATTCACTCACAGTCACAGATGAAAAGGACATAAATGAAGACAGTTACATTTTACTGTATCCTCTTCTGAGCCAATCACTTCTGTATTGTCAGATTTGAAAACTCTTTTCTCTGCTGTCGTCACTTCGATGTGAGATCGATGCAACAATTCTCCTACAAATCCACTTCAAGACCACCAGCACCCATGGGTCCAGAGTTCCCACCGTCTGCAGGTTCTGCTGTACGGTGACACCACAATCAGATACAAACTTCTTCAGCTTGTCCTTCACATGAACATGCACATTATCAATATCTTCACTGGCTGCAAACCACAGATAAAGTGAATGATGTCGTTGTTGTTGCCTAGCACCAAGGGAGGATGCTGGATACTGTGCAGCTCCACTGAGATGCTGTACATAATGGATATTTATTGGAAGTAGTCCTCGTGCATGAATCATATGTCAGCATCAGTGTAATGTTACATGATGAGGATGTAGATAAATGCAAATAAACTGCAAAAATGGGATAGTGGCAATATTTCACATAGACTAGATGTCTCAGAAGTGAAGCTAATGTACTTTGTTTTTACTTTGTTTCTACTTTTTTCACAGATATTTTGGTTATGTAATATAAATACTTGAATTTAGTTTATTAAATTTGGGTATAGGCCTAATTGCCCATTGTCCTAGTTTGACACCTGATCAACAGGAGTGAGAATTACCGTATTTTCCAGACTACTGAGCACCTGTCTATAAGCCGCTATTGAATTTATTGAACAGTTTCATGTGGTCCACTCTGACCGGGTCTGATGTGACGACGCTAAATGTATCGGCGGCACGGAGCTTGCTAGCTTGTAAAAAGCCAATGAGCTTCGTGCCACCAATACATGAGAAACACCGGTGTTGAAGTTCAAAGTGTCGGAAAAAAGTAGCAGCTTATAGTCCGGAAATTACGGTAATTATCTTTATGTTCAATTATTGATAATGAGAAATGGGGGCACGGTTAAATAAGTTTGAACACTTGAAATAAATGATTAAAATGAAATGAAATGTGTATGTGCAACACCACCGATGGCCACTAGATGCTGGCTCCAAAAAACTCTGGGTCAATCCTGATTTTCAGTTTCAGACGTTTGCAGCGATGTGACGAAGAGCTGGAAGAAGAAGAGAGAAATACTCCAGCTGTGTGATGTGTGAATGTGACGTTGTGTATTTAATGGCCACAGCAGCGCAGCACAGGACTGTGGCCAAACGTCCCCTGTGCACCGCGGGAATTCACCCTCATTAAAATGAATGAGGAGAAGAAAACGAGAAAGACTTGGGCAGAGGAGGTTTGCTCAGCTTCAGTCCTAAAGCCCAGCAGACTCCTGCCCTCCATGATCTGAGGGCTGAGTGTAAGTCAGTCCTCTGGGGTTTTACATGGAGCAGAGATGAGAGTACAGTGTGTGGACAGTAGCTGTGGTTGCTGAGCTGCTCTGATTTCACTCTCCTGCTTCAAGTCTGTTAAAAAACACTGAATGTTTCATGGAAGAAAAAATATCCAAGAATAGTCGGATGATCTAAGAAACACATCATCTTTCTTTAGTTTGGGTTTTGGGTGAATTAAACCAAATGAGACCGATTAACCCACACGTCACATCATCACATCTGGTTATACACAACTTTGAAGTACACACACTTTGGCAGGAGCTTTGCCTGCATGTGTATAAGTATTGTTGGCTCCTGTGTACAAGCAGCTGTGCAAACAAACACTCCCCTGGGAACATGAAGAGTATCTGTTGAAGTTTTTATACCATGACAAACGTGTTTTTGTGCATTTAAATTGATAATGGAGAGAAAACAGGATGAAACGGCAAAATGATTTGTCCGTCCTCTAGTTATTCAAAAGTACAGTAGTGAATATAACAGGTGACGAAAGGTAATAAATGAGAGATCTCCATTAATGATGTTGATTCAATTTAAACCAATCAGTGCAAAACAAACAAAAAGTTGATGCAAAGAAGATGAAATAAAGAGAGAGAGATAATGAGCACATGTCAGATCACATGCAAAACAGTGGGAGGGGCTTCACAGTGGGATGTTTCATTGTAATATAGAAACACAGGAAGTTACAAAAATATAAAGTCCAACTAGGTGCAATACCACCAGTGGCCACTAGATGCTGGCTCATAAAAAATAATACAAAATCCGGCTCCAAGTGTCAATTCAAAAATTCAATCAATACATTTTGTCCACAACTCATCCTGATGTCATTAGATGAAGTAGTATCCTCGGGTTCAAAGGTCAGACCCGCCTCCTCACTCCTCCCATCATGTCCAAATATGGTCACATCTGGCTCCAAACAACCAGCATGGCCACATTCAAACATTAAACTCATGGCTTCGTCAAGACCAGACAAATACAGTAATATAGAAATGCAGGAAGTAACAAAAATAAAAAGTCCAACTAGGTGCAATACCACCAGTGGCCACTAGATGCTGGCTCGTAAAAAATAAATACAAAATCTGGCTCCAAGTGTCAATTCAAAAATGTGTCATACATTTTTTCCACAACTCATCCTGATGTCATTAGATGAAGTAGTATCCTCGGGTTCAAAGTTATGACCCGCCTCCTCACTCCTCCCTTCATGTCCAAATATGGTCATACTTCATGGGCACATTCAAACATTAAACTCATGGCTTCATCAAAACCAGACAAATATCAAAACATCAACTCCCCCACTTGATTAAAAATGGCTGCCAAACAAATTGATGGTTACCACGGTAACCAGCCCTGCCCATCCTACCACAGCTGAACCTCCAGGAGCAAATTAAGAGAAAGAAAAGTAAAGAAACAGTTTGTGAAGCCAGATGGTGAAGAAACAGAGACAGAGCTAAAAAACAAACAGTGATGGTGACAATTAGCTCCTGGAACTAAACGTCCTCGAAATGTGTCGAATTTTAAACACGACTCTGCTTCTTTAACGGCGGCTGTTGTGTTTTCGGAGACAAAGTTGTTAATTGTTTGACTTTTCCGAATAACTTTAATTATGACAAAGTGAATATATTCAAACATTCAGTGGAACCATGTTGTTTACAGGCGAGAACAATGGTGAAAAAAACAACTAATTTCATTTAGTATTTTAAATATTTATGACTGCTCGGTGTTAAAAATCACAAAATGACGATGCGTTAAATAAACTCCTGGAATAAGTGCCTTGAGAGTTGATTAAAATTCATGTGGCAGCTCGAGCTGTTTACTGGTGTTAATGAAATAACACACGAGCGCTATTTCCGGATGATTTAAACAGCATCGTGTGGCGTTCACAGACATCACGTTAAACTGATTTCTGGGTTCTAAAGTTCAGCGTTGTGCGACAAGCTGCCAAGGTGTGAGGCTTTAAATAAGCATCGTGTCACTTCTCCAAAGTAGAAATTTTCACGGCAGTCTCATTAACCACCGACATCATGAGGGTGATTCACAGAAGAAGAAATCCACGGAGTCGAGTCGAGACGGCCATCATCTGGGATTATTTCAATCTCCTTGGAAACCGGGAAGACTCAGCGATATGAATCCTGAATATTATTAACATAACAAGTGGCTATTTGGTTATTCACACAAACAAAGCCTCTGTCGGATGAAAAAAAAGTTGATTAAGTAATTTTCTTAGTGGCAGCACCGCAGCCTGAAGGTGTGGACCAGGTGATGGGATTCACTCGCCCAAGAATATTATTATTGATTTGGATTTTGAGCTACGGCCTCCTGAATGCACTGACTTGTTTTTTCAGCAGCAAACAGCAGTAGTGGGAGCTATCGTTCAGCACTAATGACATCATTTTGCAAGGATGCCTTCTCCCCTGAACGGGCGCTGTAAATATATTTATTTATCTCTTTCACAGGCAGGTTCGAGAGGGGAGAGGAGATTACCTGTCGAGATTATGCCCGATGATTAATGTTTGTTTGGGCGCTGCGAGATAATGCGCATTTGATTTAATGACTAAAATGAATCGCTTCTTTGCAACTTGCAACTTCAAATGGGTTTTTTTTTCGGGGCGGGGAGGTTCAGGGGGGAGATGAAAATGTCTGAATTTCTAAACAACAGGAAGATTAAAAGATGTAAAGAGGCTAAATAGACTTATTCCTCATGTGTTATTGACACTAATCTCTTGTTCGTGGTCATGTAAATGAAAAATAATATGATTCCCTTGTATGGAAATGAGGAAAATATGTATGAGTCATGTATGTTATTATGTGTGATATAAAAGGCTTTTACATAAGCACACAATGGTTGTGTTACACTGTCATTTTTATGCAGATTGGAGTTCGGAGGTGAGGTTCAAATAATTAAGTTTTCAAAGATGGAGAAAGACATTTTTACATATCAGTCCATTTATGGTAGAGATCAACTTTATTTTTTAAAGACTGAAGCATTTAGTAATATGACAAAAACAGACTGAATTTACATCTATAATGTAAAAAAACAAAGTTGTAACTGTAAATAACCATTACATTTTTATTTTTAAAAGAAACATTTGGACATAAGATGTGATAAATTAAAAAATAAATAACTCGTAATGTCGTAAAATGTTTAAATTCAATTCTAACACCGTACTATATGTATTTTTTTAAATTGTTCACATAAAATCAAACTTAGCATTTTTAAAATTTTGCCATGAAACCAGGTGTGGACCAGGACAACACACAGAACCAGAACCAGAACAGGAGCAGATAAATTAAAGTTAGTTTCAATCTGGGCAGAGGTCAAATCCAAAAAGGGGCAACAAACAAACAAACAAAGCAAAACTATGAGTGTGAGTAAATACAACATGAATGAGACTAAGACGCTGGGACACGAGCAGAAGCTGCAAACAAACTGACACAGGACAGAGACACAGGAGGTGAAATACAGAAGGTAACGACGCACAATGAGACACAGGTGGAGAGGACGATCAGGGAGCAGGTGAGACCAGACAAATCAAGACAGGTGTGACAGAGCAGACAGGAAGAAAAGCTTGAACGCACACAGAACAAGACTATCAAAATAAAACAGGAAACATGAGACATGAGGACAGAAACAAGAAACATGAACTACACATATTGACAGGACATGAAGGACAAGATACAGTGAAAGGGCATGAAGACAGACATGAAGACAGACATGAAGACAGACATGAAGACAGACATGAAGACAGACATGAAGACAGACATGAAGACAGACACGAAGAAAACCAAACCAGACAAACAAAGTGAAACTACAAAACAAGAGTAAACAATGAAAACTAAATACATGAAATCATGACAGATTGACAGATGTCTAGAAGTAGAACATTAAGTGAATGTGTTTTTAGTCTGTATAATTATTATTAAATATGTAACATCTTTAATTAAACATTGAAAGCCAAAAATTACACATAATTACATTTAAAATTAAAGCTACAAACTTTATTAGTATTTTTGAAAGTAACTATTTTCATTAATTTATTACTTTACAGTATTGTTTGATATTGATATTGGGTTTTTTTTTATTTACAGTCCACCTTTGATCCACAGTACTTATTAGAAGTCAGTTGTATCACATTTGTTGCTAACTGACTGAACTACCTGCAGCTGATGGCCTGAGATGCACTCGAACCATCGACGACCACGAGAAGACGTGTGTCCTAAAACGTGGATCCACCATCAGAGACCTGCTGTAAAATCAAAGGGAGGCCGTGAGTTTTATTTGAATATAAATGTGAGAGGCTTGCAGCTCGTGTTTGCTCCTGCAGCAGAGCCTGAAGCTAACTCTTCTCAGCACTCCCATGCTCTTACAACCATTTCCTCTGTGGTGTGTTTGTGCCACATTAGTGGCATTTATATTAAGTGAGCCAAGAGGCTGCAGTTAGCGCAGACAACCAGAAGTGATGGACCACAGCCCTGCATCAGGCCTGCAGTTAGTCCCCCCCCACGAGACGCAAGCTACTAATAAATGAATCAGTCCAGCTGCTTGTACTCGGCTGTGGCTGTGCAGCACTGAGCGCAACAGCTTTACAGCTTCATATACAGCAAAGCAGCTCATGTATCATCTACTGCATCATGACTTTGTAACAATCAAAGGTTCAGTTCATGTATGAAGTCGGCAGCATGTGATCAGCACTGGCAAAAATATAAAGTCCACACTTTAAACTCAGACTCACTTCAGTTTAAAAACGTTTTTATGCACAAAACTGTTTAAAGGGAAATGACAGATTTCAGGACAGCAACACAAGTTGATGTTGTTGCATGGGTCTCATCTGACTGGAGCAGAAGGTGCACAACAAAATAACTTCCTGAGTCCTGAGACACTTTCATTAAACTGGTTAAAATATAGAAACATTGTTGTGGTTTGGTGTTGATTTGGTAAAATGTTAATACTGTAAATTGTGTTACTTCAATGTACCAAGAATTGTGTAGTTCTTCTTTGTGGAGAGACGCTACAGAAAGTAGGTTATGTAGTAATCAGTGGTGGACAAAGTACTCAACTTCAGTACTTGAGTCAAAGTACTGATACTCATGGTCAAATCTTACTCAACTACAAAGAAAAGTTATTGGTCAAAATGTTACTCAAGTTAAAGTACTAAAGTACTTACCTTTAAAAATACTTAAATATTCAAAAGTACAAAGTAAAAGTACATTTTCTAATACCAGTACATTGCTGTATTGTTCTCAGTGCCCGAGTCAATCCCCGACTAACGTCTGCTTCCTGTTAATGTGGTATTTTAATCTGAAAGGGCTTCGATGAAAAGAAAACTCCTTCCTGCAGAGTGTGTATAATACTTTGTTGGTTGACTGTTCGGTTTTGTTTTTTTGTTTTCAAATTTCCCATCGAGAGGCTAAC
>OOFC01048504.1:0-20000 GCA_900323345.1 Pseudochromis fuscus
GGTGTCAAACAACGGGCAATATGGTCCCTTGTTAATTAATTTGATAATGTCCTGTCATACATTTGGCTACATTTTTGGATTTTTCTGTTTATCAAGAGAGACATGATGATCATAGCAACCATTTATTCCCTATGAAGAAAGAAGCATGATCTCTATGGACAGAACGGTCTTTGTTATGACTCAGCACTCAATGTGTTGTTGTTGTTTCTTGTAAGATTTATTTCTTTAACCTAACAGACAGTAAAAAAAACCAAGGCTATACAAATGGAGGAGACTGGGTAATCTCAAGAAGAAACTCAATGAGGGGATCGTGCACGACAATACCATTTGTGCATCTGATCAAACAGTTGATACAGAAGCAGCATGACGTCTCTGTGATGATGTAGTTCTGCCTTGGGATGTGCAAGGAGTTGGTAAGCGAAGTGTTTTTCCAACAATAATTTTGTCTACATAGTTTCCATTTCCTGGTAGATTTTGACAAATTCCACTGATTTATTTCCTATTTAAGTTTGTGTTTGTTGTTTCATTGATTACCATGATTTGTGGTTTTACTGGCCAAGCTGTCAAGTTGGTGTCAGCTAAAGTCAAATTTGCACCACCTGGTTAACTGTCTCCATAACCCTTTCTCTCATCATGAGTGAAAATGATAGTACAGAAAGTTAAAACTTTTTAAAAGATATTTGCTGTACCACCAGTTACAGCTTGGTGAGCAATATGATGGACAAACGACAGCTTTTAAAAGATGGGAGACCAACACCTGAGCTACCAGAGCTTCAGCAAAGGAAAGGTCAGACAATAGTTTGTACTTTGCCTCCTTCTGTTGTGTGATTACAGCGGTGGTCATTTTGTAAGCAATACGGTGTGTATGTGGTAAAATATGGTGTTTTATGAATCTGAAATTTCTCTTATTATTGTCAGGATAACCGTGTGAATGACATGAATTAAGAGGAAGAGGTGCTGCATATTTTGAATACGTGCATAAGCCTGTTGTTGTAAAGGTTTTGGCTGTTACATGAATTTGGGATGCTCCGCCATCCGAGTTGTTGTTGTCATTTTCTACGTGTTTATGTGTTTCCAACACAAAGACGGATGCGCTGCCGTGTCATGAAATAGATCTTGTTGGGAGAGTATGGAGGCTGTTATTGAATAATGGTGAAAGTTTCTTTAATGGTGTTTTACATCTAGATTTTGTTAGATTAACACTTGCCAGCTGAAACATATGAAATTGTCATTGGTGTCGACATTGGTGGTCTCGATTTGCAGTGCCCTGCCTACCCAACCCAAGTGCTCACGGCACATCACTGATCACTGCATAGGTAGCCGGTTCCCAACAACTGGCCGCTAGCAAGCCCGCTGCAGTCCATGAAAAAAAAAATTCAGCGGATATTCTAGTTCCAACAAAGCAGTGTTGCATCGCTGCGTCTGGTATTTATTCAGTTTTGGGAAATCACGATGTCCTTTGTGGTCACATATGATGGCGAAGCACACCCTCACTGTAATAATGTTTAAATGGAGGAGCTGATCGTGTGCATGTAAGTGCTGTTCCTGGTTTTACAAGTCTACACTGATCCAGAGCCGAAACTGTATTTTCATTACTCTATTCTTCTACTATCGCTAGTTGTGTTTCCACTGCTCCCCCAGCTCCTGGCATAATCGCTGCTTAATTGGCACTCAGCTCTAGCCCAGCAAGGAAGTGGGGCCAGATTTAGCACCAGTGTTAGAGGTTGGGGCCGGTTCTCGGGACAATGGAAACACAACAAACTGGGGCTAAGTCAGAAACTGGCCCCGAACTAGCACTGGAACCAGCTCGATGGAAAAGGGGTATCGGAGAACACAAACCTCCACAAAAACACAATCCAGCTGTACCAACGCTGTAGACCAAAAATTCAGACTCACAATCATCCAGTTAAAACTTTCAACAGAGCTTGTTCAACATTTTTGAAAATACTTGCTTCACAGTGTGTCTACAGTGTCAGGCTGCTATGTGTTGTGCACACATTCCTCATATTCCCAAAGATTAATTTACATTCCTCTTAGTGTAGATAGAAGATAAAAACAGTAAAAATAAAAAACATGTTTCAAATGTGCCCACATCAGTGTGGCTGTATTTTTCTGTCTGTAAAAGCAGAACCAAGGCTGCTGGAGTCTCACAGATTTACTTTGCATTTAAAACTGAATGTCTTCTGCACTGAGATGCACTCGACTGTATGTTCAAGTCACTCATTGATTGATGTGCACTTGATTCAAACCCTCTTTTTTATACTTCTGTTTGAAATTGTCTGCCATCTTTGATAACAAAGCTCTCACTGAATTGCCCCTTTCACTTTTCAACAAAATGATAGGTCACATGCTTAACAGGGTGTAATTACGTGACAGTTTCCCTCATCCACATGTTCCATCACAAACACAAAGCTGGCCGTCTGTAAAAATGCCCAGGAGTTTACTATAAATAGGCGTCTTTTCTATCGGCCGGTCCACCGCTGCCTTCTCTTTGTGCTCCTCAAAATGGAAGTTGTAATTGTGCGCCGCTTTTTTTTTTTTTTTTTTTTTTTTTTTTTTGAGGCAACGGCACTTTCCCCCACAACAGCTGGAGAATGACAGTGCACACAGCGATCACACATAATCAAAACTGCACGCACACAGCACACACCAGCACGTATGTATATATGTGTGCAGGCATGCATGTGTACACAGGGAATCCTAATTTTCTGCTTACAAAAGCTTTGAATCCTCTGGGGCTTATAAAGGCTTGTTGGGTTTTTGTCCGGCTTCTTCAGAATATCTTCTACCCGCTTGGATTTTCTTTTAACTTTCAAAATAACAGATTGCGGTGCATGCAGGCTTCCATGCGAGCTTCTTTTCTTTAGGCGATATGGGCAGGAAGGTGGGGCCTGCAGCTGTGTCAATAGGCTACCAAGCAATCCTGAAGCAGCCTCAAAACCCTGCAAACTGCCTTTTATGTTGGCCTCCTGGCTAAAAGACGGGCCTGTTTACACTTTGCTCTTTGTAAAACGTCCGACACCTGTGCTTGGGGGAGGGAGGGATGTTGTATAGCTGCTTAGTGTGAAGGTGTGTACGCGTACCTGTTGAGTGATGAGCAGCACCTGTTGTGTAAATGGACCCCGTGAACTTGGACGAGTTTTTATCTCTGACACAACTGTGTGATTCTGACATTGGAGAAAGGGAAGAAGATGGAAGAATGTGGATAGGGTTTGTCTCAGTAATGTGTGTTGAAAAAAAAGAAAAAAGATTTATATCAAAATGCAATTAAAAGTCAGTTAAAGTTGACACATTTCACCTGTGGATGTTTGTCAGTCCGTTTGTCTGTTAGCAACATTACAGAAGAACCACTACAATTGTAGATTTATTTTTTAATGAGAGAATATTTTAGTGTTGGTATTTTACCACAAGGGGGCAACAGTGCTCAGTCTATATCATCAGTACAGTTGGATTATGCCTTGGTGTGCTCTCTGAGTGCTTTCTGGTTTTTATACTTTTTGTAAGTTTTGAGAAAGTTTAGATTCTGGCCTGGAGCTTGTTGTACTGAATTAGTTTCCTTTCCTCATGTTCATTATTACATGTTTTACCAATAATGAACACTACACTGTATCATGGACTGTGGAGCACATCTAAATTTGGTGGGACCCACTCCTGCTATGAGTCCATAAACGCACCTTGTGCGCACACAAACACGATGGAAATAACACAACCTAAAAAGCAACCTGCTGACTTACTGTAGTTACAGTGTTGCAGAAATCTCGCTACTAGGAGAAGTGGTCTCATACAATAAAATGTAATATGAATGTTAAACTCACCGCTGCTTCTTAATTGCTGCCAAAGAACAGCCTCCTTTGGTCATTGAACTGAGTGAAGTTTCTGGCAATCTCCATATCTCTCTATTTTGGAAAATATTATTTAACCCTCCAACACTGAGCATACACCGGTGATGATACAGAGTGACTAGAATAAACCAATTTACTGTAATTCCTCGGTCATTTGCACTTGCGACGTGATTCCTGCTGTTTCTGAAAATTGACAGGTGGAGCGTTTTGTCTATATTACATACATTATGACAGTAATGCAGAGGAATGGAGTCATGCCCTGCCATGCAGCATTCCGTACATATTACCTACATTACGGTAATGTGCGGAAGCTCTGCTTGTCAGCTTTCAGAATCAGCTGGAATCAAGTGGCCGAGGAATTACAATGATTAGATTGACACATGTCACTTTCTGTCAGCAGCTAAATGTTCGGGGTAAAAGGGTTAATGCTTTCTGATAGGTTTGTGGGTGGGACACAACACAGCAGGCCTACGTGATTTATTTACCTGGTGTTTTTTCCTGAGGTTAATCTTTTACTTTCCTTATTTTCTACTTTTTTGGTCCATTTTTGGTCGGGCTCAGGCCCTACCGGCGCTACCGGTTTCGTGGTCCATGCACTATATGAACACAACAATGTTTAATGGGAGTCCTATTTGTCAACAATTTGTAAGATGCATTCATTTGTGAAATGTCCTGCTGCTACTTGTGGTGATTCGCATGTAAACAATGCTTGAAAGATATTTTAGTGAAACAGATGCCTGTATCGGTTCATTTTTGGGACAGGGTGTCACGATACCGTTTCTTTCTGATTTTTTTTGCTTAATAATTGTGTTTTGCTCATGCTTAAATGTACAAATGGCATGAATGACTGAAGGGAAACCCACTTTTTGGAAAAAGGTACACTGGTGATCGTGTTTAGCTTGGCTACAACTGAGCGGGTCAGGAACATCTGAAACTTGACATGCCGACGTTTTCGGGGTGAAAGGCCTGAAGACATAATAACCTGAAGTTTATGCTGACAGTATTCATTAACCACCAAGTGAAACAACTTAATAGCAAAAGCAAATAAGTGTCCTGGCACCAGCCCCAGCCATTGTGTTGGCACAGTCCAAATCCAGCTGGCCCGGCCACTGGCCACAGAATTCATTTCATGCTTCATCTCTTGGCCTAAAGAGCCGAGACAGAAAAGGCCACAGTGATAATTGTGTTGCTGAATCCGGCGTGAACAAAACATTTTTTTTTAACAAGGAGGGGGCCAGAGGGGTAGATGCAAAAACATGCTGACACATCCATATTGTCACAGTTGGACACATACGGACAAGAGACTTTTAATCAACAGTGACTATCTAACATTTCCCTGTGTGTAATGTAAAGAGAGAAATCTCCACATTGTGCTACAGACACATTTACCCATTGCAACAAATACACACACTGGGAGCTTCTGAGGGTTCAATGTCGTGTGCAAGATTGTATGGACGTGTCAGGGGACCAACAGAAAGCCAGGCAACCACTTTAGCTATAGCTGCCTGGGGTTTGGAAGAGAAGCCCTTACAGCACTATCTACAATGCATAATTAAAAGGTTTGTACATCCACACACACAAACAAAAACCCTACACTCTCACTTACAGCTGCTGTTATGCTAACAAGTCAGTGAGCAATGCAAGCGAACAAATCTCCATAGGACTCAGGAAAAGCAAATATGTTTGGTTGTATGTCATTTAGTAATTGGCATGTCTTATAAATGAACCGAAAACTGACACTTTGTGCAAGTAATGCACACACTGCCCCAGAACAGGCACTTATTTCACCTCCAGATAACACTTAGTGGGATGTGAACCGTATATAGACCAGACGAGGCTAACATGAAGCTAGCCATCACCCGCTGGTTTGTGGACTCTTGTTTTGAAGCCAGGAGTTTAGCATTTGAGTGTCACCATGTTGTTTATTTTTTGGAGCCAGAAGTGATCGTATTTGCATATGAAGGAATTAGTAATGAGGTGGGACTGACCCCTGAATCTGAGGATGCTACCCAATGTGTATGAGACTTAATTTCACCAGTGAACCAGCCTCCAAACCAGCTGTAGATCAGACCAGACCTGTCAATCAAACTAACCACGCCTCTAAACTGTTTAAAGAATAATATCTGCTTAATGATGAAAGGATTTATTGATGGACCACCACATCACTGATAAGAAGACTTAATCAGAATGCCTTGTGGGAAAAAATGTATTGACTGAGCTGAGTACTTCATGATTGAAAATGACCATGTTGGAGGCCATGTGTTTGGATGTGAACCTGTGGAATAAGCTCCCTCCCTTTTATGTAAAATGCATTATAATGTAATGTTTTAATGTAAAATGTATTATAATGTAATATTTTAGACTGCGTTTGCTTGGACCAATAATATATAATAAACAATAAAGGGTTAAAAACTGGTTCTGGTCTTGAAGACAGAACTATAGACAATGAGAAACTGTCAAAGCCCAGGATACAAATTTTATCATGCACATCTAATTACCAAGATTGAAACACATTTCTACACTGAGACACATTCGCAATATGTAGAAAATTGTATGTGCTGGCATTTTTTTTCCTGCTCCTTCCCTCCTGTAACCTCAGCACACTGTGTCCACTTGATGCTGTTATCACATAAATCAGTCAATAGAGTTAATTCACTTTACAACTGAGGGAATACTGTTAACAACATCAGCTGAGTTAAAGATTCATAAACAGAAACTTGATTTGCTTTGCAGCTGTGATCAGGACACTTCTAACACTGCTGTGGTGCAACCTGAGCTCATCTGGACCCTTTAAGCTGACAGTTATAAATCACTACCTGTAGCATGTACTTTACAGTGCAGGTACTCATGCAACCAAGGGAGATCTACTTCTTAAGCCTATTGATGCAGGTTTTTGGGTGAAAAAATGTCTCAAAACATTCTTGTTAAGATTTTTTTTTTAAATAAATTTTGTTTTTATAAAGCAGCCATTTTGAAAAGTGTTGTGAATATGTCTCCAGAGTAAATCAATTTATACGTTTTATTCCCATGTTGCTGCAACCAAAGACACATGTTTGATTGTGTCCATGGAGAGTGTCTTCTCTACAGAAAGTGGGGAGGTAAGAGACATGATCTCAGACCAAGATCTAACATGACCTTTCAACTCTCTGTCCACATCTTCCTGAGAGACATACCATGAACCTTCATCATGCTGTCTCACTGGGATCCAGGGTTGAACACCATCAGGATAATGAAACATGAAGCTCTGCCTGCTTCACTTCTGCTGCTTCTCTATAGACTGAGCTGTGTGAAACCCCTCAGAGGAATATCTGCAGTAATTACACACTGTCTGCAGAGTCTAATATTGCGACAGGGCGTTCAAAATTCCTGATAATTTCATAAACATGCACTCCGGCCCACAGAATTTGTTTGTACGGTTTGATATTATTCAAACGGCTGTGTGTTGAACACTTCTGCCCGAAACAATTCTGTTCTCGAATTATAAGTGTGGTAGGGGTCTACTGAGCTGTCTGGCGCCATCGTCCTCCTAAACATGTCATTACTGAAACCACAAGGTCAGCACAATGCAACACCACACACACATCCTCTGAACCACCAGTCAGCTCTGCCACTACATTAAACCATAAGAAATATATCAACAACAGCTTGAGCAAACATGCCACAAATAAACCACAACAATTATCACGTCTGTGGATTGTTGTCTATCAAGTTATGAGATGTTAGGATGGCATTTTGGAATAATCACTTGTCATGTCTGCCATAATACTTTACTGCCAGCAGTGTTTTATGATTGTGAAACAATTGGCAATACATCACAACTGGAAAACTAATAATATAAACTAATTACGAAAATAGAAGTAAGTTGAGATATTTATATTGTTGCTGGAAAGAAAAGGGAAGAAGAAAGAAAGTAATATTCAGTATTTCATTTAGAGTTTTTAGCTTCAGTTCTACATAAAATCTTTTTAGAGATGGATATTTACATGTGCAAAAATAATGAAACTGATAAAACCTGATTTTTTGAAATTTTTGTTGTAAAAATATGGAAATTATGCAAGATATCTGCCACCAAGTCTTCATTTCACTTGATACTAATTCTATTTTTTTGTGATATATTAGCATCACAATTAAAAGTTATTGTTTTTTCTGTTAAATGAATGTATATTGTGCATCTTTTTAGCTCTAAAAAAAAAATAAAATAAAAAATTAGTCTTTAATAACTTTAATGGTTTTTCTCAGTTCGTGGGTTTTCATGTTATTTTACATTAGATGTCTCAGCTTGTTTTTGCTATTTCTAATTTTATGGATTTTAAAATACAGGAAAATAATCTACAAAATAAAAAGCAAAAACTATGTAAAACACAGTACAGTTCACAGGGCAAAAACATTTCATAGCTAAAACAAAGAAGCTATAATGTTACATTAAGTTTCTCCCATATCCAGTCTTCATAATAAGGTGAGGTACATCTGTGGGTAAACTAATTTCAAGTTTCAAAGTGCTATTCACTGCACCAGACTGAAGTGAGGAAGAGTTGGCAGCTCTGTGAGTTGCTACATGTCATTAATGTTAAAGGCTGAAGTTGTATTTACTTGTCATTATTTAGGAATTTCAGAAATAAGATGAGACAAATATGAAGAAATGATGCACATCATCACATTAGAGAAGTTGGACACCGTACATGTTTTGCATTTTTATTTGCTACGCTGCTCAAAAACAATCAATTGATTCCTAAAACTGAAACAACAACCAATAAATAAATAAATAAATACAGTCATCATTCTTCCAGGCAGTGATGATGCAAATATATTGTTTATTGAGGTGAAGGTGTTGACATTAAACATGAACAGTATTGTTGAAATTAACATTTCTCAGTAGCAGAGTAGACAGATGGATTATAAACATGGTGAATATGACCAATAATCTATTAGTCACATATGATTAGAACATTATGTGGATTTTAAAAGACTTTTCAGCAGTTCATTGTTCCATGGTGGAGTGAGGTCGGCGATATATTCAGTAAGACTGTGTTTTTACCAGTGGGTAAATATGATACTTATAATACTTATAATACTGTGTCTTGGGTGAGTTTATTGTCTTTGAGGGAGGAAGTAAGAGGAGTCCAAGTTTTGGTTTTCCTCATATGAACGTTAATCTCCACTCAGTCGTGTGAAGAAGTTATTTTATTCTGGAGACTGGAGATGAAAAGAGGGAGATAAGGAGAACCCTATAGATCCCCATGTTTGGAGGAGAGGGGGGACACAGCTAGTAGCTCTGTGGTCTCCAATTCCCCAGAGTCTCATTTAGCCTTATTCCTCCGTGCTGCTCCTCTTGCTCCGTCCACTCCTGCGTCCCCCCCTGCCGCCTCCTCCCGACCCCTGCTCCTACCACCCGCCCATCCCCGACAGATCGGAGGAAATGAACGTCTGCAAATTGGCCTCAGTGGCGAGGCGAGAGTGACTCCAAGACCACGTCGGCTCCCCTTTCCATGTCTTCTAGCCTGTGGTCTCTCGTCCAGTTCTCCTCTGTCTCCTGTATGAAATTAGCATCAGAAAGCAGCCTGTTTGGACGTATAGCTGATTACGGTCTCTGGGCTTTGTGTTTATATTGGACCATGTAAAGGCGGCCATTAGTGGTTAATAGTAATAGAGTACCATGTGAAAGGCTGCAATGTGAACTATTTTATGTCTTAAACAGCCTCAGTGTGTGTGTGTGTGTGTGTGTGTGTGTGTGTGTGAGAGAGAGAGAGAGACTGTGCAGACTTGTTTGAATTAGTTTAGAGATTTGAAGCAGGACTGTTTTAATACACTCTGAAGTGTTTGTACCAGTTTTGTAAATCAGACCCAGACCTGATGATGATGACATTACTCCCAGTCCATCAGCAGATTGATTTTTCATCTGAGTGGTGGTAACTGTTACAATATGTCTTGTCACCACATGAGTTTTTTTCTTTTTTAAATATGTATATATTTCACTACTGTTTGTCTTTTGACTGCAAGACACAGAGATAAAGAGATAAAGCTTCTGTTGTCAACAGAAATAAATAAACTCTGCGTGCCCTCACAATATCATACCCTTATATGTTTATGTGTTGACTTCACTTGCTATTGTCTGTTGCAAAAGTTTATTATTATCATTATGCAAGTCTTCCTGGATAGATAAATATATCCTATGTAATAAGGCTGTAAAAATTTTGAATCTGCAAATTTAAAAAATGCGAGTGCATCAATCCCCGTACATGTGGATCAATATAGATGTAATATGAATTGGTTATTAATTGGTTTACTGAAGCATAACCACTCTTGTGTTGACTATTGCATTACTTCAATGAGAGTTACATTGCCTAACGTTGCTTGCGAGGGAAAAAAGTGTCCGACCACATCGATTAAATTTACAGCGTCCCATATTTCCCCATTGATTTCTCCCTTTAACTGCCAAAGTGATGTCTGTGTGAGACAGACTGAAGTTTATATTCATGCCAAGTTGATGTTTGTTTCTGAGGTAAACACAATGACATGTTATTTTGAAATGACCCATGACATAAAATGATGAAAATACTCAGGTTTCCTTGGTGATTTATGAAGTATATACCTACATGGAAAATCAGTGAATCCCAACTATTGGCACTTTGCTAGAATTGTCATATTTTATCTTGTTATGAACTAAAGGAAAAATAAATATGATAGTTTAAGCAATCGTAAAGGAGTCTATCAGATTGCATCTTATCATATCACATTGTCCTATATTATAAACGTATTGTTTCTGAATCGTGTCAAAGTCCCTGTGTCTGGCTATGCATCAGATTGCAGAGAGACACACACCCCTATCATATAATCAGTCACTTTTAGATGAAGAAAGGCTACATGAGTGTAAAAACATCTGTCGAGGATGTTGGGTATGTGAAGATTTTTTCAGAAATGAGTCCAAAGATAAACAGATTACAGATCACTGACATTGTAAACATTAGTTCAGACACTCAACGCTTTTGGCCAAACTGTTGAATTACCGCCACTTTATTTGCACTTCACACATATCCATGTCATATAAGGAAATCTGAAACTGAGAGCATACCTGCAGGGGGTTTCAACCTGAACATGTAGAATAACAAGCTACAGCCTCTCTGGCAGCTCGTTGAGGCTGTAACTTTGGAGCCGCTGCTTAAAGCCAAAGGGTAAAATCAACAAGCCAATATAGAAGAGAATTAATGCTTTTATTGTCACCAAACATGAAGCATGAAGAAATTATTACAATATGCTCAACAACAATGTTAACACACTGATGTTTTAGTATTTTTTATCATGTAGGCTACATTGTATTAATTTTAACACATTAGCATGCTCACACTTAGTAATTAGAGGAAAATATAAAGTCCAGCTATAGGTTAGCTAGTATCTGGTCACATACATCTTGGCAACACTAAGTTTGAATTTTAACCAAATAATGGTACTAGAGGAAAAGGAAAAAATAAATGTTGTCAGATCACATTGGACCATATATGGACAAAAGGGAGGAGCTTGGCAGCAGCTAGCTTTCCCTTCAACCAAAGCAGCATGAAGTGTAAAAAAAAAAGTGTAAAACTCACAATGGCCACTAGATGCTGGCTGCAACAACCCTGACTCAAATAAACTTCAATTCAAAAATGGTCATTTTCAATCAAGTCAGTCAATATTTTTTTCCCATGTCATTCTAATATCATTAGTTAAAGGTAACACCCTAAAGCTTTTTAGTCTCTAACAAGATCAGACCTCAACAGACCCACTACACTGTCTGTGGATTCAAGGATTAGACCCGCCTCCTCACGCCACCCTTCATATCCAAATATGGTCACTTATGGTTCCAAGCGACCAACATGATGACGTTCAAATGTGGAACTGCTGGCTTCAAAATGCAAGCCCCCAAACTAGTGGGTGATGTCACATTCGCCTCGTCCATTTTACATTAAGCCTACGTTATGGAGCCATCCTCAAGTGGCCATTGGCAGAACTGCAGTTTTTTGGGTTTTGTTTCTGTTTTCCAGTTGCCACTTAATCATAACAAGCTGCTTGTAGAAACATGAGGCTGCTATTAAAAGGTCAGCCTGTACCAAACCAGCAGTAGATGTTGAGATATTTCACAAGATTCATAAAAACAATTAATAGATTACAAGTCACAAGAGCTAATTTTCAACTGACCAACTAACAGCCAAATGATTTCACTACCCATACCTACAACCAGATTGCAAGAACTGCTAAACCTTGCTAGAAGACAGCCAGTGACTTTTGCACCTATAAAATATCATTATTTACAAATTTCCAGCATTTATTTTGTTAAATCTAAACACAAAGTTAGAATGAGAAGGAAAAAAAACCTGCATCTTACACACTATGTTCACATGTGATACTACTTTGTTGCGCTCTGTATTCCTGAAAACAAAACCTGACATTATGAATTTCTCACTTTCCTTCCTCGCTCTGTTCTCCCTGTCTCTGTCTGTCTTTATTGTTGCTCGGGCCTCCTCCTGCCCTGTAGGAGTAGGATTAAGTTTGCGGCTGCTGCCTATTTTTTTTTCTGAAGGTGGAAACTCACAAAAGCCTCAAAAGCCCTGCAGGCTACTTTTCTCCCACTGCCTTATAGATTACACATTGCAACTTCTACCACAGCACCCCCACTTCTCCAAAAACCCACACACACACACCCACAAATTATCACACTCTGTCTTTGCTAGTCGTCCCTTAATAGTCAGTGATTGTCCCACACACACAGGGGACAACTCTGCTAGAAGCTGCGCTAGTAGACCCGAGTCTCAACCTGTCTCAAAGGAGCAATTTGTTGTAAAAGACGAAAAGGCAGAAAGAGATAAAGAGATATTAGGCTCTCCCTCCCTGTATTCAGCATTCATAAATCCACATTGTGAGCACAGCTAGCAAGGCACATCAAAGAAACAAGAAGCAATCATCCCTTGATCTGTTCATTTATGCACTTTTTATGCACTTTAAAGCTTAATAAATTACATCAAATGCACTTTGATCTTATTCATAACTATTATCTTTGACAGAACCTTTTACTGGATGTCTGCTGTACTGATTTTGTATGAAACATCAAGACACGTTATTGCAATGACAAAGAAGATTGTGTCTCCATGAGAAATTCTGCTCACTACTTTATGTTTCTACACATGATAATAAACGTCACAAATTCTGTAAGTATGTTACTTATTTGCCTGTTTATCATTTAAAAATGATCAGTGGTGTAAATATCAGACCATTTTCTAGACTGGCTCCTGTATTTTTATGATTATAGTCCAGCCAATGTGTTTTAAACAGCCTGTGGTTCTAATATGATAATCAGGCTGTTTGTTTTCTAACAATACGTCTGTTTAGGACCTGAGAAGGATTGATTTTTTCAGACTGACCATCAGATCACTAATGAGAGGTATTAACTTTAGCTGATGACATCAGAAAACAAATGTATTCACTAAGTATGTTGTGATCGAAAATGAGAATTTTTGAATTGAAGTCAATTGGAGCCTGAGTCTTTGGGAAGCAGCCTCTAGTGGCCATTGGAAGTATTGCACTTTTTTTGCACTTTCACTTTTGAGTTTTTTTGGTTGCTTTGTTCATTTCTATTTACAGTCTGTAGGTAATGTTTAGCTGCAAAGCACACTGGGAAACAGTTTTGTAGCTTACTCAAGATTAGCAGGCTGATGATTTTCTAGGAAGGCAGGTGTTGCCTTTTAGGTTTTGTATTACTATTCATCATTCTACAACACACTGCAGTATTTAATAATTGCCTATGCAGTATCCAATAATGGTGTGGTATTGCTGTGCCATCTGAAAGATTTGCTTACTTCAGTCACTTAAAGACCTTTTTTTTAAACACTGTTTAGGCTGTAATGATTTTTGTGATTCCTTGACTTTTCATCTAAAGCTCCAGCAAGACTAGTCTTGTAGCACCACAAACCAAAGTCATGATTTATAAAGTCAGCCATTAGGCAGCAACATGTTTCTTTTCTTTGGGAAGCTTGTGCATGTGTGTGCAGACACTTGAGATCACAAGTAGGAGAAAAGCAGTGATTATGCAAACAGAAATATTCGACAAATTTCTTTATTCTTATTTATAGCTGTGCAGCGTAGCAGAAACCACAAGCAGTGCAACACCACGGTTAAAAACGGAGCAGCTTCCATGTTTAAACAAGAGCAGCCTTTCATTACTTCATCTAGAAATATTCACTCCAACCAGCCCAATATTCCACCCAAACCAAAGTACACACCACATATGCACCACCAGGGCTTCTATACTGGTGTTTCACATCAGTGACATTATACTCTTGTTTGTTTTTATTTGCCATATTTTAAACTATCTAAACATGCCACAACATTCTGGTTTTATTCATGACTTTGATTTATAAATGTTAATAAAATGTTAATAAATAATAATAATAAATGTTCTCACCAAGATTTTGTCTCATGGGAAAAATTCAGTTCATTTTTTTTGGACCTAGAAGCAGTCTAAAGGTTAGGTGAGTTGCTTGTTTTTCTTTTGTCCTAATCATAGACTGTATATACAATGGACGAAGATAACAGGATGCTACATGGTTTACAGACTTGCATTGTGAAGCCAGGAGTTTGGCATTTGAACATGGCCATGTTGGTTGTTTGGAGCCAGAATTGACCATATTTGGATATGAAGTGAGGAGTGAGGAGGCGGGACTGACCCTTGAACCTGAGGACACTGCCCAATGTGTAGGAGACACGAGTTTACTGCGATGTGTGAAAAAATGTATTGCCTGGTGGTGCTCAGGCCACTCAGCTTGCTGAGTGGGTGACCCATACACAGGGGCTATAGACCCTGATGCAGCAGTGATGGTTTTGAATCCAACCCGTGGCAATTTACTGCATTGCTTGTTCTTAATTTAATCTCTATGTCAAACTCCATAATCCCATTTGTCTGAGTATCACTGTAAAATTTATCCTGTGAAAAAATGGTGCATCAGTGTTGAGTTCTTTTATATTGTTCACCTGAATAAAAGTGCATTGCAAATAATTAAAGGAAAATAAACATATAGGAAACATGATTAAACAAATAATTTCTGCATTCAGTTAATAATTGATGTTTAAGCATGTTCGTATAGTTGTATGATAAAGCTCACATTACAAGATTCATTTTGTAACTTCATGCTGAATCTAATACAATGTCTTTCTTGTAATTGCTACATGACAGATTGCATGGGTTATGGGGGTTATTTTAAAGTATATAGAGGACATTCTTCATAAGTCATACAATAAAGGTTTTTCTTTGGTAGCTGGGTCCGGCCTTATGTTTTGAGAGCTTTACTGGTCGATTATTGAGTGTAAAGTGGTGGTTTTGTGACAACGCACATAGTCAAGCATGAAAGAAGAAGCTTTACAGTGAAGCACTAATAAAAATTTGCCCAAAACTGACTTGCAAAACTCAAAAGATCATAAAAAGGCACCCGCATTTTAAACAAACAACTTCAGTTCTGCTCAAAAATAAGAAAGACCAAAAAAAAAACCAAAACTCGAATATATATTTCAACATAATTGCTTCCACTAACAACTATCTCCTCCTACACAAACATGTATACACCCCCCTCCTCCACTAATTTCTGTGGGTTTTCAAGTCAGCAGCGATGATGTTAATGGATGGGAAAACCCTATTTGTGGATTATAGATGAGGGTTGGTGACCTGCTTCCGTGACTGAATCTGTGATGAGGTGATAGGACGGCGTTGGGTGGTTTAAAGGCTAAATTATTCAGGAATCGCCTCTGGCCACCAGGAGATTATGCTCATTGCGCATTTTGATTGAGGAATAACATGTAGAGACGGGAAAACATTTTCAGGTTAATTTTACAAGCCAGTGGTGTATAAACCTGTGAAGGGTTTTGGAAATAGGTATGCACACTGAAGAAGCCAATTTCACCTTGAGTTCATTGTTATAGTGTTAAATGTGTTCAGTCTGTTGCGTTCAGTGGATTCCAAGAGATATTTTTTTCAGATGACGTGAAGGAATTTAAATTTTTAGTGAACCTTATTTCCTTTGAGCTGCTCTTGTATTAACCTGTATGTACTATAGGTGATGGTTTTCTGACTTGTTGCTAAAAATGGGACATGATAAAAGCCGTGACCTTAAACATGACTTTCAAATAAATTCTTAATATCTCAGTTGTATTATTTGCGTAATGTCTCTATTATGCAGTACAGAACATACAACTGACAACCGTGCCATCACAAAGCGTCCACCCTCAGCTCGGTACATTTTGTCTGAGTGTCCGTGGGTTTCATCTCTAACAGCAGAGTGAGCACACAGCACCTGAGCCATTCACAAAGTTGCATTGGTTTCTCCAAAGATCAACTAAACAATTGACAAAGCTGAATTCAAACACAAGGTCCTCTGCTACTTGGAGAGGAAAAAACACCAGGAGTAGTTGGAAGAGACTGGAACGGCCACAGAAAACAAGGTTTAGACCAAAGCTTTGACTTATATGGTTCATCAGATTCAGCATTCAAAATGTATGGATGCTGTTTTTTAGTCAACATTTCACCTGAAGGTTGAATCTGTGCCCTCATTCCACATAGGATGTGATACACTGTGAAAGAAAAATGTAAAGATACAATCAATGACTAATGACTAAAAATATAATTTGCATGTGTAATTTTGCAACAGGTCTGTATTTTCACATTTTAAAACATTAAAATTTGTATAAAACACATTTCAGTAGTTTTGCATTCTGAAAAATGTCCATAAATATACAAGATAAACAATCCTACATCCTGCTGTAAGTAAAATCAATAAATGAGGGTTAGAAACTGCAAAATGTTGGGAAAAATCACTAAATGTTTGACAGAAACCACAGCATGGTGTGCATAAACAATAAAAAGTTCAATAAAACTACAAAATGTTGGGTAAAAAAAAATAAAATACTGAGTAAAACTACAAAATGTTGGATAAAATGCACCATGTAAACCATGTATCTGGGTTAAATTAACCCAGCAAGAAATTAGTCCAGTATTAACCCAGTTCTGGGTAAACATAACTCAACATTTTTTCAGTGTGTATGCAAATTTACATAATATATGTTTCTTTTTCAACAGTGTCATCAAACATTTTTTTTTTGTGGAAAAAAATGCAATTTAATATTTACGGTTGCATGTTTTTTTTTGTAGTACTTTACATTACAAATATAAATTTAAAGTTTATTTTTGTAATTTTATTAGAATCTTCTGTATTTAAAAAAGTAAGTACAGTAAGGACCTGTAAAAACAACAACAACAACAACAACAAAAACTAGAAAAGCACTCTGAGAGCGCAGACCTCCGCCAAGCACTGTTAAGGCCAATTGATACTTTCCATGTCCGCATGTCTGCGTTGGTGCACGAGGGTCCGCATCACGTAAATGTCATGGAACACGTCAGGAAGCGCTCGAGCGGACAGGAGCGAGGCGTCCACGTACAGCTCCAAAAATGTGAGCGCGGCGGAGGGCGCGAGCAACTGCACTGCGCTTGCGCTAGCATATCAAGATGGACGCCATCGAGGAGAGACTTTGCGAGGAGAATCCTTAAAAAAATTCCTGGATCCAGATGGTGTTGCGGATCACCCCCAAAATGAAATCAGTTCTTCCTTTTCCCACTTCCAATGTATCCTGAAAATTTCATCAAAATCCGTCCATAAGTTTTTGAGTTATCTTGAACACAGTCAAACAGACAGACAGATAAACGCCAGCAAAAACATAACCTCCTTGGCGGAGGTAAAAAACCCCACAGAACTTTAAATATATTTTTTACAGTGTAAAATACGTTTTGGAGCTGTTTGACAAACGATAAATTCAAAAAGGGATTTTCAGGAGGGTGACTTTGAATGGCGGACAAAAGTAGTAAACAGCAGAGGTACCGTGGGGAGAGTTTGATAATGTGCTAACAGCCTCTGTGTTGACCAAACAGCCTGGCTTCTATTATTTATCTCCCTCTCCTATCTCCCTTTTCACTGGTTCAATTCAGGTGATGTGTTTCCAAATGACAGACAACTGCCTGAAGTCAAATACCTTTGACAAACATTTCGTGACTATGTGATGTTTCCTGACTTTGTGATGGCTACTGCTCATAAAGACAGATTCATTTTTGAGTGGTCTAGAGGTCTCCAGAGTCATATCACAGGGAGCAGTAAGCTCCTTGTACGGTCTCCCAAGGCGGGAAGGTCTGGAGAGAAGATCAAGACAAGCTCGATCCAAACAACCATTGTGACGAATGGAAACAAAACATCATCTTATAGCCCTGGCCTGATTATAGGGTCACCTGGTGTGGGGGTCTAGTGGCTGTCTGGACCTTGTGCCCCCCCACCCCACAAAACATCCATCACAGGATTTGGGTGCAAAGCCCTTTGGGTGGTAGGAGCAGGCAGGGTGGCCGGTGGCATCACAAACCTATGAAGGGAAAGGTGACATCACTAACCACATGGCTGCCACTTTGGACTTCAGATCAAGTCACATGACCTGAGTCACATGACCTTAGTATTTGACCAATGTCCCATTCATTGTTTAACATGCTGCATAATTCTACAGATACAACATTGCCAAAGTCACCTGTAGACAATAATGTGTGACTGTGGACTTTCCCTACAAGAAGCCAGTAAGGCCTTTAGTGCTGCATTGTCAGGGTGAAAGATGATTACAGGTGGACGTGCCCAGGAGAGGTGGATGCAAAGAAAAAGATGTTGACAGTGGAAAAGTTAAGCATCCCTTCACTCCAGTATATTTGTCATCACTGTTAGTGTTGTCGTGTTCAGTCCAGGCATGCTGTGATCTGCTCGTGCAAATGCGCTGCACACGGTATAGTTACAGTAGGTGGGATTGTAAACGTACAGTAGGGTTGCCGTGTGTGAATGCACATAATTGCCAGGTTCACACATCAAATGCTTCTCAATCTGCACTTCATTATTGCTGCACTCCAGCGGATGGGGAAAATCAGGTGTTTTTATGTGAGTTATGTGTGTGTTTGAGAGGGAGAGTGTGTGTGTTTGTGAATGTAACCCACGTCTGTTAAGTGCTGTGAGCCTTAGGAAAACATTTCCACTTCTCCAAAGCTATGACTGCTTGCACTAAATCATCACTAAATCTCCCACGCGCTCCGCCCTCAGTAGTCCATGACTTACATGCTCTCTCACAGTCACACACAACACACACACCAGCCAGTCTTGTAAAATCAAGAATATCTCTTTGCTGTGACTCTTAATCTCTATGAAGTGTTTAATTATGGCAAAGATATTCTCACATCTTTGGAAATTTCTGTCGTAACAGAATGCCGGCTTACATGGAAAATCCACCATGAAGCAGTTTAACACTGCTGAAAAGCTGCTGCTGGTCATGCCTCGTGAATCCTACACACTGCTTTCACAAATGGTGACAACAACATACTCTTTATTTTTGGTATCATCCTTGGAAGAAAGGTATAACTTTTTTAATGCTCATCAGTGAAATGATCAAACAACAAAGAAAAAATATTAAAATACAAACAGATATGATTTTTTTCCCCAATTTAATTAAAATTTGAACCTAACCATTTCACATTCATATACAACAAACAGAGGACACCATCGCACATCACATATAACAAACAAGCAGTGACGGTAACAAACAATCAAATCTTGGTGATCTGACCCCAAAAAGATCTTCTGATCTTCGCCCTGACTCACTGTTAAAACACAAACAAATATGATTTTTTTCCCCAATTGAATTCAAATTTGAGCTTAATTACCAATTATTTAATTCAGGGGACCCGGAGCACCCGGTGAACACCCTGAAGGCCACTGAGGTCACCCCAAGACTTCCAACACACAAAGGACACCATCGCACACATCATATACAACAAAGGACACCATTGCACATCACATATAACAAACAAGCAGTGACGGTAACAAACAATCAAATCTTGGTGATCTAACCCCCAAAAGATCCTCTGATCTTCACCCTGACCTGACCCACCCATATCTGTTTGCGTTTTTGTGTCCATCCATCCATCCATCCATCCATCCATCCATCCATTTTCTTCCGCTTATCCAAGGTCGGGTCGTGGGGGCAGCAAAGCAGGGAAGCCCAGACTTCCCTCTCCCCGGCCGCTTCGTCCAGCTCTTCCCGGGGGATCCCGAGGCATTCCCAGGCCAGCCGAGA
>OOFC01048505.1:2643-14255 GCA_900323345.1 Pseudochromis fuscus
CTTTTTTTCCCAGATTTTTTTTTTTTTTTTTTTTTTTTTTTACACAACAGTGAGTCTCCCGCGCTCAAACAGTCACCACATCACAATCTAGCATTTTTTGGGATATGTTGGGACACAAGATTCACAACATGAAAGCGCTGCCCACGCATTTGCAGCAACTGTGCAACGCTACAGTGTCAGTGTGGAATAAAATCAATGAGAGAAATCTCCAGCTCCATCCATTTGTTGTAGGTAGTTTTACTCCGGACCAACACCTCCCTCTGTTGGCTAAAGCCTTTATCTCTCCTGGAAAAGCCAATCATCACTTGTTCATGACTCGCTTTATGAATGACAAAGTGACATGGGAAATAAAGTGCTAAATATAGATGCAGGTTTTCATCACACACCAATATTATAAAGAGATGACACAGAAACTCTTCAGAGAAATCATACCTCAGCACGAGCAGTGTAATTGTAACATGGACAGATTATTAATTCTTAATTATAGTAATAACAACAAGCAGGTATTGCTTATACTGCAGGTCATATGCACCAAGTCATTAACAACAGAAATAGATGCTGTAGTTTTTTAGTTTTTTTTTTTTCATTTGTAGTTTTTAATATAGTTTTTTCCCCATTAAAACTTCATAACTCAATTACAGGTGCTGATGGTCTGTGGTAGACTTTACACACACAGACACACACACACAGCACTGCAGCGCCTTGAAATACCGCATGAGTCAGCATAATACATTTTTAAACTAAAAAAACTGTTATGGAGGCAGAGGGATGTCTCTCTGCAAACCAGTGCACTGACTCTGTCACTCATTTGCAAACAATGTGAGGATGTGAGAGGCTTCGATTGCTCCTCCAGTAGCACCTCGGTCCTCCTGGTGTACGGAGGTGGACGGATACAAGGTGTTCTGTCTTGTTATACACACGCCTGAGGTTGTTTATGTCAGGTCCGACTGATTCCCCCAAGTGAAGTGACAGGATGCTCGTGATGAAACAGGCCATCTCTGGTGATGTATTACCAAGAGAGACTGACTGTCCAGTTGAGTTTATATGAATGGGTGTCAAGTCAAAGTGAGCGTCCCAGTTCTATCATCATTTTTCTATTATTTTATGACACATTATGCTGTCAGGTAAAGCAGGGGCCCCCCTTTTTTTTGCACCACGGATCGGTTTAATGTAAGCATTATTTTCGCGGACCGGTTTTCAAGATGTGGCAGATCAATACAGCAAAAATAAAATAACACGACCGGTATAAAAATGAAACCTCTAACACCTAGCATATCCCCAGTGATACAGAGTGACTAGCGTAAACCAACTTACTGTAATTCCTCTGCCATTTGTGCTAGGGATGTGATTCCAGCTGATTCTGAAAGTGAACAAGTGGAGCGTTTCGGATATATTCCATACATTACGGCAGTAATGCAGGGGAATGGAGTCATGCCGGGACGAGGAGTGTTCCGTACATATTACTTATTTTACAGTAGTGTACGAATGCTCCTCTTGTCGGCTTTCAGAATCAGCTGGAATCACATCGCTTGCGCAAATGGCCGAGGAATTATGGTGATTAGATTGACACGTCTGTTGAAGCCAATAATGTAATAACAGCCGATAATGTAATAAATTTGCCCTTTTTGAAATGTAATAGGCCAATATCGTAATAACTGGCCAATAATATAATAAAAGTCCTGAACCGATAACGTTATAATTTATTACGTTATTGGCTGCTTATTACGTTATTGGCCTGGTAAAAGAAAAAAAACTTTGCAAATGTATTAACTGAGCCAGTAACGCAGTAAATCATTACGTTATTGGCCAACAGTTATTACATTATCAGTTCAGGACTTTTATTACGTTATTGGCCTATTACATTTCAAAAAGGTTCTTTGGCAATTACGTTATCGACTGTTATTACATTGATGGCTTCAACACACGTCACTTTCTGTCAGCAACTAAATGTTCGGCGTAAAAGAGTTAAGTTGGCCTATTCCCCTTTGCAAAGAAGCTGTTCATAGACGTTTGCTTTTTTACTAATTTTTTCTACCTTGCAGGCTTGTTTTTTGGGTAACGTATGTGATACGTCGTGTCATGTGACCAAGAGGCACAGGCGAAAGTTAAGTTGGAGAGAATCCGGTCATTTTTTCAAAATAAAACGTCTTTCAGACTCTAAATACAACTCTCAACACAACGGAAATTATATAAATGTATTCTTTCTGTACCGGTCCGCGGCCTGGTGGTTGGGGACCACTGAGGTAAAGGATTGGTCAAGTTTGTTTTCTTACACATATAGAAAAAAAAAAGATGACTTGTGCAATAATCTTTCTCCTTTGGGTATTTGCAGCTCGAGAAAATAACTAGCTCTTTCAGTCTGACATTGTCTTTGTGGGGTTTTCTTTTTAGTTTCCTGAGAGAGCTGAGGGGGAAAACATTTAATTAGCTGTCCTAGACGCTGCTTAAAATAGGAGTGGCTCAGTAAACACAAATACCAAGCTTCAAAGGGAAAACTGGTCCTAGATTATCTTTTACAGAAACTTTTATTTCTCAGTTTAGGTTGAACTTGTTTAGTTGTCAGGTTGTTCTACATTGTCAGATGGTGCATGTGGCTGGAGAACACTCTGAGCTGGCAATTTAACTCCAATCTGACAGCTGGAGTTCACATGTCAGCAGACCTGTACTAAGCTGTGCTGATAGTCTGAGTGTGTTACCGAGGCTGCTCGGATGTTAGGGAGCAGAAACATCACAGTGCTGTCATAGAGACTCCCACTGAAAATAGAGGCATTTCCAAGGAAGCACACAGCACAGCTTCATGCTTGTTAAATGCTGAGGTGAGGGGGAATTGCTCAGTACGTGCTGGTTTCTTTACCCATTTCATTGTTGAGCTATTTTGAAAAGCCCAGGTTTTCTTGAACGTTTTATTCCAGAGACTTCCACTCATTATACTGAAAATGTGTGGAGTGTGTTGGTGTTTTGTTTTTCTTATTTAGTGAGTCAGATAATTATTCTTCAGTTTCCCAAAAGTACAGCTGCGTGGACCTTGACTTTTAAAAACCTTTGAAAATCTCTGGCACTGCTACCCACCAGCTGATATTTTCTCATGACAAATATAACGACTGCTGTATAGGCCAGAGAACAACTAGTGCCGAAGAGAAAGACAAGGACAATGCTCATCTAACCCCTGATATCTACTGTACTCCTCCACAAACTAAGAGCAAACAGAGTTGCCTGGCAACTATAATATATCCATTCTTAAAGAATAAGGATTATTCCTACAGTTTTAGATAAACTTCCAGTGAATAATACTCGTGATATTCAAGAAGAGAGAGCAGCAGCATACTAACAGGTCAAACCATACAATCTCTCCAAGATGTCCTATTATAAGAACAATTTAAATTACACAATGTGATTTTTGGCCTCAAATAATTTCAGATCAGTTCATATACTAGAAATCCACACAGTGATGATAAGGATTATTATTCCAAAAACATGGAGTACAGTAGATTTCTGGCTGCAAGAATTTTACGCACAAACACGAGGCAGCCAGTTCTCCTCCAAATCCCACGTTTGGACTGATCTTTCACAATTAGAGCATCCTTCATCCCCTCCTGGAGCTGAAGCCCACCCCCGCCCTTCCTGCGCAACGAGCAGAGTAAAACCAAAGAGCCAGCTCGGAGAGGAGCGTTAGAGCCAGCAGCCACGGAGAGCACGGAGGAAATGTTGAGTGGAGCCTGTGATTACTCCTGTTTTTGCTTTTCTTAAAGAACACATTTGAAAGTGTTCATGCTGCCTGCTGTGTGGAAAACGAGTTTTGCGTCCAGCGAATCCAGACGCAAGGAGAGGCTCACCTGAAGAGCGCCCAACACAGATTGCACCAAACCGGTTCAAGTTTTATCTGTGTGGAGTAAAAATTACTCCCCCTCCACCAAAGCGGACAGATGATGTCCTTAACGGTTCACCTGAAGACGGTCGCTCACCTCCGGGGAAGAGGTGACCGCATCGCCAAAGTTACATTCCGAGGTAGGACGATCTCTCCTGCAACATTTCTGTGTGTTTAGAGTCTCGCTGTGGGATGATGTGCCCTGATTTGAGTTGTATTACACAACATGTCGGGATATCTCCTGGCTGTGTAAAAAGTTGGAGGAAACCCCTTTTGGATCCGTGGTCACCAACGCTGCGCTTTCTTGTGCCAATGCGCCTTTTTATCCAAGGAAGAAAACTGGATTAATGTTCGTCAAATACAAAAAAACACAGAGAGAGAGAATTAAAATTCAATTAAAGCAAAAGCACAACCCTTTGTTTAAAAGATTTAAAGCTGAACTCAACATTTTCTAGACTTCCTATTTTGCTCTATCACGAATATTTGGTCTAAAAATGTCACATCGCGTTAAGTACCACAAAAATAGAGTGCATTAATAATTCTGCCAATTATGATAAATAATGTAAAATCACAGCTTTATTATCCAGTGTTTTCCAGTTGTTAGGACATACAGTTATCTCCTGGGAAAAATAAAATAAGAGAATATCAGAATATCATTTTTTACCACTAAAAAAAAACCTACAGTTTCTCTTTTCTTTTAAAAATCCCTCAAAATACATTGATTTCTCATTCACTTGTTTTCATCTTAACTAACTACAGCAATGTGTTGACTGAGGGAATGGCATTGATTACTACAGAGGGTGTGGAGGTTTTGGAGGTGATGGCAGATCCACTAGCTCCCACAGGCTCATTATCATATACAACCCTTGACCTGCACCGTCTCAGAAGAAAAGAAGTAGGAAGAACGGTTGGAAGGAGTTCAGTGGATTCATTCACAGACACCATTGGCTTCTTTGTGTGTGAAACTAAAACAGGAAGGTGGATGTGTTCGTGTTTCAGCACCTTGGACAGCCATCAGCTCACTCTGCTCAGTCCCAGCTGATCTCTGATTCAGGCTCCTACTGTCAGCATCACGACTGTGGAGGATGTTAGACCACCACCCCCCACTTCTTCCTCCGCTCTTCCACCGCTGTGTGTGTGTGTGTGTGTGTGTGTGTGTGTGTGTGCGTACTGGAGAACAGTATGGGTTTCAGTGTTGCGCTCTGTGCTGCAGTGAAGTCAGCATGGTCTTGATATTATATGAACCGTGTCATCCAAAGTCAGGGATTAGATCGACTGCTGCCTTCTCCATGGACCAACTGTCAGCACGGTAGCTGCAGTTCATCTGTTTATAATTTCAAATAGCCCAGGCAATGGTGTGTGTGTGTGTATTGCTCATCTTGTGGGGACATACATTACTGGTTAACACTGGGAGGATGTGCGTCCCTTTGGAGTCATAAAAATAACTATGTAAATAATTAATTTTTAAGATTTGTAAGTCACACAATGTGCTCTGAAGACAGCGAAATATGCTTGTTTATGTGTGCATGTGTGTGTGTGTGTGTGTACTGCTTTTGTTCAGACTTTCACTGATGTCAGATTGTGGGTATGACACTATCTGAGGGTTTTCTAAAAGTGCACATCAAACCTTGTTTCTAGCTGTAGGAAAGCTAAACATCCTAACCCTAAAAATACACAAGGTTTGCATTATTTGTGAAGAGTTACATAACATTACATTATATACAGTAGTTACCATGAATACATTTATGTGCACTATTTTGGACCATAGGCTGTATATAGAAATTAACAAAGAAAGCACTGATGTCACCTGTTGGTTGTTTGGAGCCAGAGGTGATCATATTTGTAAGTAAAGGAAGGAGTGAGGAGGCGGGTCTGACCCTTGAACTCAGGTTCAACCAAATCACTGCCCAGATCTGTCAATCAAGCTGAATATTGTTCTTTTTGAGGCCACATATCTCCTTAATTACAAATCTTTTTTCAGATGGACAACCAGATCCATAATAACAACAATTAACTTAAGCTGTGATGTGAATGTGATTAGAATAACTTGTGGAAAAAATGTATTGACTCAATATTTCATAATTGAAAATGATGATTTTTTTGTATTGAAGTCAAATGGAGCCAAAGAATCGTAAGGTTGTGGGTTTGATCTCAGCTCCTCCTGTCCACATGTCAAAGTGTCCTTGGGCAAGACACTGAACCCAAAGTTGCCCCTAATGGTGGCTAGCGTCTTGCATGGCAACTCTGTAGCCATTGGTGTGTGGGTGTGTGTGAATGGGTGAATGATTTTCCTTGTAAAGCGCTTTGAGGCCTGGCTAAGGTAAAAAATGCGCAATATAAATGTACTCCATTTACCAGATTTTTGAGACCCACTATAGCTTTGATTATTTCTGAATACAGTCTACGGTTGTTAAACTGTGACACCTTATAATCTGTTGCCATATTTTATTATGTACTTTTAGGTATTGACAAAGAGTGATGTCTTCATAGTATTTTGGTGAGTTTAAATATTTAACTGTTGTTGTTTATCAAAAACCTTGTGACCCACAGTTTATTCAAATGTTAGCATTAGTGCACGTTTGATCAGCACAGTGTGTCACAGCTGTTATTTCACAAACCCTACTGAGAAATGTTGCACTATCTTTTGTAGTCATCGTAATTTGTAGCCATGAAAAATATTGCATTTGACATCATTTCCAATAGCAAAATAGACACACTAAAACTTCCTAGAGTTAAAGGAGGCTGACACTGGCACATCATCACCTTTTAGGTCGATATGGTAAATTTGTTAGTAAAGAACATTTATGAAGCAACATTATCATTCTTCTGACCGGTGGTGAATCCAAGTCTAATACTCCCTCTGTTTTAGCTCTGTTTTTTGTCTCCACCAGATAGATAGATAGATAGATAGATAGATAAAAACCGGTGGTGGAAGTGGGATTTAACCTGTGGCCAAATGTAAAGAGTGTGTGTCATATGTTTTGTTATTTATGGGTCATTAGATAACAAAGTGCAGAGAGTCAGAGGAAAGGTGGGCGAAGGAAAGCAGTGCACCAGCGGATATGAGCAGGGATCAAACCCATCATGCAATGAATCACCCACTGCACCCACCACACATTTCAGAAATTGCCGTTTTTGATTGTGTAATTGCTCCATATTTGGCCACACATTTATAATTTTCCAATTAAAGAGTTAAAAGCATCTGATGTTTTCCATTAAATCTATTAGAAATCACTTTGCCACAGATGGTGAAATCTGTTCAAATGAGGGAAATTTCATTTCAGTCTCTCCACTCCACTCTTGCTTTTATTTCCTTAATTGCATCTAGGTTTATTCATCCAATAATTAAAAACATTGAAAACATAATAATCTGTATTTCTCTTCTTCCCGATTCCAAAATTGATATATTTTAAGTGGCGGAGCTTCTTCTTGTTGCAGTATTTTCTGTCTGTATTACATCCCCGTCTCTCTCACTATCATGGGTTTCAGAATCATGCTTTTCCCTACAGGCTGTCAGAAGAGTTTCCTGAGTGCTTTCAGCTCAAAAAAACTTCCTGTCTGAAGAGGAAGACTTCTGCCAGGAAGCCCCAGCCTCTTGTGCATGCCAAACCATATATAGAGAGGCTGGTGCAGGGTGAACACTTTGGATTAGATTCCAGCATTAATTGGCAAAAAATAGAAAAAAACCCAGTGTGTTTGAGCTAGTAACACCTTTCTGACGCTTATTCGTCTTTATTGAACACACCCATTAAACATTTACAATGCTGGTGGAGTTATAAGTCAAGCGTTGGGCTTAATAACTGGTCGAACCTCCTCTGGCAGCAATAACCTCAAACAAGCGCCTGGCCGAGCTCGGTTGTATTTTTAGGATGTCTGGTGCGAACGGCTCCCTGGAGATCATTGTACAATACCTCCGTTGGGTTATGGTGTACGCTCCGGCTGCGCCTCTCCAAAGGGCATCAGTCTGTAGGAGATTTATTTAAGCGTTCAGGGTCATTATCCTGCTGCTTCACACAACTTCTACTGACCTTCAGCAGGCTGGCTGCCACCCTGACATTATCCTGTATCTGTATCTGAGCTTCAGAAAGCCCAGAAGCAGCCTCAAATCATGATGCTGCCACCACCATACTTTGGCATTGGGATGACGTTTTCATGTTGGTGTATCGAACCCGTTTTTAAAGCCTACCATAACTATTTTACTCTTGATTCTTCTCTCTACAAACAAACCAGTCTTACTTTCATCATTTTTCCAGAAGTGTTGCAGAGCGCCAAGGTCTTTGGCAAATATCACGCTTTCATTGATGATTTTCTAGCAGAGCAGCAACACGAACAGCGACATAAATCCGCTCCAATGATTCCTTAAAGCCTATAGCTATAACTCAGAGCTTCTTCTTTATCCCTTTAAGCCCGAGCGCCCCCCAATTGGGGGCCTGCTAGCTTCAAAGTCAGATATCTTAGGGCTTAAAGGGTTATTTACCCCATAGAGCCTCCTTACAATTTCTACGGAGAGTAACCACAATAACACATGGCCCCTATTTATAGATCGACAGATAAATATCCAAAGTCTTTAATATTACTTTCTAACCCTTTCCAGCTTTAAATAAAATCAACATTTATTGATCATCTACTCTTCTGAGATGGGTTTTTCTGAGGCTTTGTTCACAGCAGCAGATGCTTCTTCTGAAAATCAAACTCAAAGTAGCTTTGACTCACATTTCCAGTGCTTTTTCATTGATTGAACTCCAATTACTTTTTGTGGAGATCATTAGCCTCGAGGTTCACATTGCTTGCTGGTGTATTCAATGTGGAGAAAAACAATACAATGACCAGCGTGTATGAGTTCAAATACGTTTGATCTCAACTGTGAGTTAAAAGAAATGTATTCATTTAAGTTGCTGAATCCACATGTTATTTTTCACAAGGTAAAAAGCCTAGTAAGGTCTGACAGTCCAAAATTAATTATTTAATATTTTTTACAAAATAAAAGCTGCAAATTAGAACACTTGTTCCAATATACAAAATATAATAGAGAAGACTTTGGAGCTCCCTCTCCAGTCAGACTAAAACTGGTTCATTATTATTTGATAACAGGGACAGTAAATTAAGTAAGGTTGCTTCAAAGGCAAGGCGTCAACTTTTAATTGATTTTATGACAAGTCTTGATGAATTCTTGGTGTTATCTGCAGCTCTCTGCTTTATCACAGAACAACACTCTGGCTTTTGTTGATCACAGGCTGGGCCTCCGTACAGTAGCCTGCAGGATCATTAAAATAGTTAAGTGTGCCACACTGTGTAAGAATTAATGAAAAAAAATCTTTTTGCATTAGGATATTTTATGGCTTTGTGCAACCCTTTGTATCCTGCAGCCATGATTTAAATTCCTCTTCCTGTGGTAGCACTCTTCACCCTGAAACAAGTGTTTAGTTGTACACTGCAGTGTGTATTTGGGATGTAAACCATTTATTTTTTTGCCCCCTAAATGGGTCAGGAAATAAGGCAAATTAAAATCACAGCAAGGAGCAACAAAGATGAAGCAGGGAAACTCTGATTATACCCTCGCTTTCCACATTTCTCGTCTACACTCTGTTTTATCTTTCCTAGATCCACGCAAAACTGAGGATAAGCTGCTCCTTCGTTTGTAGATTAGAGTCTTTCACAGTTTTCCCCACGCTTTGCTTTGCTTCTTTTATTTCTGTGCTTGAAGTTAAAAAAAAATACCATCCTTTTTCTCTCTTCCAGGTCGGACCTTTCAATGCTGCTCTTCACTGTGTTTTCTCTCTCTTTATTTCTTTCATCAAGGCCAGAAGCCAAGCTGATTAGCAGAGTGTTGTTTTAGTTTGGTGTGGAGCACCTTACATAAGCCTCACATGATCTACTTTTGTAAACCCACATGTACACTGGTACGACAGCAGCGCTGCAGTTTTCAATAATGTAGGAGGAATATTGTCTCTCTGCTGCCTATTGAGGGGATGTTTATTTTCTAAAAAAATGTATTTCAAAGGTTGTGGGTTTTATAAGGTTGTAAAGAGTGTAGGAGTGATAGTAAAGAGAGCTGGGAACACCTGCAGCAGACATTATAAATATGAGTCAAAATTGGCACCTTGTATTGGCAAAACTGCAAAGATGAGGTTGAATGAAGGATCTTTTCAGCTTCACTTTTGCATATTTGTGTACCTTTTTTTCAGAGGTTGTTTGCTTTGTGAATGTGTGAAAAGATGCTTTCAGCTAATAGTAGTATCACAGTCAGGCCAGCATCTATTTATTTATACTCAAAATGATTATTATAGCCAAAGTGACAGGGGGCTGTAATTAACTTTGTGGGTCTGTGTGTGTGTGTGTGTGTGTGTGTGTGTGTGTGTGTGTGTGTGTGTGTGTGTCTGCGTGCACCCAAACAGACATCAACAGCCACATAAAGCCTCAGATACTCAAAGCAAACTAGCACAACAAAGCAGGATGCGCGCCGTGGTCCGGGGCTATTCATGAGCATTACAAAGCGACCAGGTGAGCAGCACAGGCTGCAGCACGCACCAGTGAGTCGGGTTACTGTGCAGTGAATAGCTCTCCGCCCTGGAAATAACCTACAATAAACACCGCAACAACAGATTATTATCATCATGAGCCTTTAAGGAGACTCAATTGTGCACAGTCCATAACCGCGGTAAATATATATATATATATTTATATGTACCGTATTTTCCGGACTACTGAACGCACCTGTCTAATTTATTCCAACAGTTTCATGTGGTCCACTCTGACCGGATCTGATGTGACGAGGCTAAATGTATCGGCGGCTCGGAGCTTGCTAGCTTGTAAAAAGCTAACGAGCTTCGTGCCACAGATACATGAGCCACACCGGTGTTTAAGCTGCAGGGTTCAAAGCATCGGTAAAAAGTAGCGGCTTATTGACAATTCCGGGCTTACGTCACAAAATACGTCACAGGTCAAAATGGCGGTCAAGACGGTGAAAACAAACTTTCCGCCCATAGAAAAACATTGAACTTTGGGTGGTTGTCATTCGATTACTGAAGATTATTTTGATTTGACATAGTTTAGAAATGTCCTTTGACAACTATAACGACCTGCCTGCAGAGGCAAAAGTACGATATAAACGCAAATTGGACTTAATTGGTCTAACTTTAGATGACTGTCATTACAAACAGCCAAGAGGCACTTGGAATAACGACCCAACTCAATGGCCAGAAATGGAGCACGGCGACCTGTACACCTATCTTATTGACACCCCAGGTAGATTTTTCATCAGTTATATTAAGTTTTAAGATGTGTTATAATGTTTAAAATGTAAGTTTTTCAGATCTGCATACTCTATTCTAATTAGTACTCAGTATATAAGATTGATAACTAGCTGTAATACAATACAATACAATTAAGCGTCGCAACACTCCTTCACCCGTCTCGATCTACCCGGCTAACGGTGGCACGCTGGAACACCTACGCGGAACACAACAGGCCGACAGTATGCGCTCACAAAATCACTATCTTCTCAGCGTTGCTCTGTGTGCTGCGACAAGTGCTACTACATAAACTCGGTACTTACACGGCAGGCAGGGTCCTCGCCCTGCCTCTGTGTGTGTGTGTCGCTTCGTAGCACTTGTGGTCCCCGGTGCGTGTGCCTTCTCGTTGTCACTGTAGCTCTGTTCTGATCGCTGCGCCCACTGCGTGCTCCACGTCTGCTCTCCCTGCTCTGCCTCTGGGATTCCCTTTTGTCTTTGTTCTGTCTCCCGCCAAG
>OOFC01048506.1:0-10122 GCA_900323345.1 Pseudochromis fuscus
GGGCAGTCAGGCAGGTGACCTGAACTAATACATCAATCAGACTTTAATGTCAACTACTGTACCTTGGCTTGGTACTGCAAGACTTTACCCCAGCTGAAATACAGAGTCAGACAGTTGTCCTAACTTCAGAGGTTGGGTACAAATCATCAAGTCTCTTTTTGAGTATCCCCCCACTTCATATTTCCTCAGGTGCACTTTGATGATCACTCCATCAACAATGAGCTCAATGAGAGCCATAGCCTATGTGCCAGCAGTTCCTAAGGACTTTAATCCAGTACATGTTGCATAACATGTATTCAATGACTATGATCAGTGTCTTTTTCAAGCTAAATGATTAACATTTTCTGTGCCTGACTTCAATGTTCACTTTCAAGTAGAAAAAGGACAATACTTTTTTCCTTGTTTTATTTGTTGCAAAATCCAGTGAGACAACTTACCCCACTGTGGGGAAACTTGTCACATGTTCACACTCTTTATTTGATGGTTATAACTCTGCACTGATACAAGATATGAAAATGACATGAATACAAAATATATACCTGAGACTTTGGTCTTTAATCTGGTACATATTTATTTTCTATATGATGTATTGATTCCAAGAAATCTATCAGAGTATAAAAGTGTGACCAGCCCTGGTCTCCCCTACAACAAAATCCAACATTTTGTACTAAAAACTCACAATAATACAAGAACGGCTATTCAAAGATTGTGGTCTCAACAAAAACAAGCACATTTGCTCCGTCACTGCAATATTAATGAAGCTCAAAAATTAATCAGTGGATAAAACTACATCTTATCTTTAGTGGATGACACAGACAGGCTGATCCATTGTGATCACTCAGATAAAAACTGTTAAAGCAGTGTCTTGTTTGGGTCTGTGCTGGGGAACCCACAGTAACAAGTCTTTGTTACAATCCAATGATATTGTATGTGTAATTCATGGCACAATTCAATCAGGACAAAACAAAACAAAACAAAACAAAACATCTGTCCAAGGCATGCATATGGCAATTTATGATGTAAATCCTGGATGTCCACTTAATAGGTGACACCCTATCCAATGTCAGAAAGCTGTGGGGGAAAATATTTTAATCATTTAATTAAATAATATTTTATTGTAGATACTATTTTCTCCCTCTTTTCCTGGAAGAAAACATTGAAGATTAGAATAACAGCCACAATAATAACAGAGAAATTGCCTGTTTAATGTTACTTTTTTATTTTTAACCTAAAGGCAAGAAGATAATAGTTTCCTCACGATGAGGACCTTAATGGTGGTCAGTGGAGGATGCTTTACAATAACAGACTGGTAGATCTGCAGTGCTATTAAATGAGCAAATAAAACACCCTGGCACATGTCCTATATTGTGATGATGTTTTAATGTAAAGTCATGCCTGTCTTTGGAAGCACCTAGTCAGAATTAAAACTGCTAAATTGAATAGGCATTTACTTACCAAGGCCATTAGCTCTTCACATTTTCCCTGTGGGGATTTATTTAGTACATTCACAGAGACCAACTGGATTGCAGAGCCCGATGCTTTCTGCTGTGGTTGTTATTAAACAGCAGGGGGGCTCGAAATGACATGACAAAATAGCTTGCTCTGTCACACCAAATTTCACATTTCTGCTCCAAATCCTTCAACTTTTTGACCTTAGGACTCACACAAGATTGGATCCTCGTGCTCGAGGAAAAACTGCTGCAGGCGATAATTTATAACTACTGCTGGTTCTCAGTCCAGATGGGCTTTTTCTCTTTTTTTATGTGAGGTGAAGTGGTGTTGGATAGAGGTAGCTGCTATATTTGGTTGGAAGATAAATGTGACAAAATGGATAATCGGTAGCAACACACACCTGTCATACAGATTTTCATATCCTTTGCACCTGACAGGGATTAATAACAGTCGGTACGTGAGGGGTTGCTCCCTGCAGGCAGGCAGCAGTTTGCACACACAAAACTTCCTCTTCTCAGTTTATTGAAACACATGCATGTGACAAATATGCACTCAGAAAGAAATACATTCACGCTCAGTTCGGTTTGTGCCCTCCAGAGTCACTGAAGCCTTTGAAAAGCCACTAGATTATGAAGCCACAACAAAGGGGAGTTAGGAGGAGCCCCAGCAGTCCCCCGACAGGCCTGAGAGGAGAAAATAAAATGCATACTGCCCAGCAGCAGAACTGCTATCTCAAATTAAAATTTCATCTCCGACTCCAAGAAGTATATAAGTCTGTAAAATATATATATTTAAGATTTATTGGACATACAGAGCTGGCTGAGGGCCGTTAATCATATGCCATATATATACCCGCCATATATAGAGCAGTATAGTTGAAATATAGATGCCATAAAAAGGATGCAAGACGTATGGGAGAGAGAAAATACACGGAGTGATGTGAGAGCTTGTCTTTGATTGCAGGGAGGGAGGGAGAGAGCGAGGGAGGAGAGGAGTTGGCAGTGAATCTCTTTGTCTCTCCCTTTCAGTTTTTTTCCTCCCGTGCGAGTTGGTTCTGCCCTTGCAGCTTTTCTGTCGTGCATCTTCTGCCCTCGCCGTCGATCGTCCCCTGTGCTGCTTCAGCTGCTCAACAGATGGCCAGTTGGCTCATTAACTTTAATAAATCTAACATCAATTAGACCGGAGGTAATTGGGATGCCGCGGAGGTGATTGCAAGGTAGCGCCGCCGCATACAAAAGCCCCTCGCCCCTTAATGAATAGCTCTCATCAGGCCTCCAAAATATGTGTGTGAGCGAGTGCCAAAAAGCGTGGCATTAAAACATCGGCAGTGCCAGGACGGATGGAGGGATGGACGGATGACTGAAGGACGGAAAAGACAATCTCTTTCTGACGAGTTATATCACATCGGCCGACCTTGATGGGTTCATATTCTCCATCTGTGCTCGTCTCTTTGTCCTCTTTGTTCTCTGTTTTCCACCTTCTCTTGTCATTCGCCCCTGAAATGTCTCACTCTCGCCATCCCCCTGACTAATTCCTACTTTTTTTGTCACGTATCCCTCCATCTCCGGTAACAAGCTCCTCTCTCAGCTGCTCACATAACAATACATCTCTCACACTGCCTATTTTCTGCTGCTCACTGTCGCTCTCCTTGAACTTTTTACTTCATTACTCCCTCCTGACCTTTGGATGCAGCTTTGAGGGATGAGTATACCGCCTTCTGTGACTATATGTGCTTGTGTCCATTTACAGGCTGCTTATATGACTCATCTGCACGGGTGTAATCAGAAATGTGACTTTATCCTGTGTAGGTGTGTGTATCATTGCTTTATTTTGCGGCACACGGCTTTGTCTGCCTATATATGTGTGTGTGTTTGTATGTGTGTATGTAGGTATATATTACCTGGTGGACAGCTTTCCATGTATCTGTCAGAGGCTTTTGCTGACTCAGCCAATCAGTGCCATGTGTCTTCCATTCGAAGCAGATGCACCTGCCAACCTGCCTGTCCAGCTCGTAAATGTAGAAAAATTGTGTGTTTGTCCGAATGCATACACAACATATGCCTCATTATAAATGCTTCAGTGCAGAGCATAAGTTGTCTCAGAGAAAGGGACTACACACACACACACACACACACACATCCTGAATCTGAACAGATTGTCTGGTGTGCATTGAGCGGCTCTCAGCTCTGCAGTGTTTCTGTGTCGACTGTAGAAACAGAGCGGTCCACAGAATTGGTCTGTCTGCTGAACAAAGCACATCTACTGAGTTGCTGTAATGAGACAAAGAACCAGAGCGTCTCACTGGTCTCTGCACACTCTCCATTCAACATCACAACGTAGGCTTCACACAGGCAGAAGCAGAGCTGACATCAATCGGAGCCTTTGGGGATGATTAAATGATGAGCAGGTCATTTGCTAATCACAGGTCTGGAGCCTCCCATCAACATGTCAGAGTCCTTGGGCAGGATGCTGAACCCTGATCATTGCTACCAATTGTCAGGACTTTTTCTTGAATAGTAGCTTGCTTACTGTGTTAAAACTTAAAAAAAAATGAACAAAACAAAAATTATATAGATACAGCGCAGTCCATTAGGTCTACTGTATTTCAACCTCCACCAAGGTATAATCCAGCTGCACTGATGCTATAGACCGGTGCCCTCTTGAGGTGTGAAATAGCAACACAATCTTGATCAAACATCTGCTTGTTATTAGAGATAGAGGTTTTTCGGGATTTTTTTCATACAGAATCTCAATCCCAAAATCACAGAGATCTGTAGTTTTCCTGTAATGTTGTAGTAATTTGTCTATAATGTTACAGACAAATCAGCACAAGCAACATTATAACCTCCATGTTGGGGATAGTTAAAAGCTGTGTTTCCAATAAAAGCAAGAGTGAATAAACTCCTGGTTTCAGTCATATGATGCACATGTTAAGCACAATGCACTTTAATAAATTCTACAATATTATCATCCTGTTTTCAAGATTTTGTTGTTTTGGAAAAGTACTGTCGTTTTGTCCTCTTTGCTGATTTTGCATTTGGCGTGTCCTGTTACGAAATGAAAGGTTTCTGCACACGGAAAATTTTAATTTGAAACAGTTATAGGAAATATTACATTTGTATTAAGTGCATATTGCAGTAAGTTTTTCATCTGCTGTGCTCCTGATCACATTTGAAGTCTCAAAACATGTCATGTATTCCACAGGAAATTATGTACCTTAATTGTGCATAACTTTGAAACTTGATACAGGTGAGTCTTTTGTACCAGGCTGTAGACATGTTTATTTCTGCTGCAGAACTGGACATTTTAACATGCAGGTCTATGGGGATGGATGTACTGCTGGAACCTCAAGTGGACATCAGAACAATATCAGAGTTGGCTTCACTTTGCAGCCTGCATCGGTTAAAAGTTACAGCCTTACCTCCCAGTTCTGAGTTGATTTTTATTGAATTTTATTTTACTTTTTACTGACAAAGAAGTTGGGTTTTGGTGCACACTGGTGCAACAAATCTGGTAAGGAGCCATACAAACCATACAATCACTATATCACACGCCTGCTGAATAAGCAGAACAATAAGAAGTACACAGCCACACAGAGACAACTGAGACTGTTTTAGGCTGCAAACGCATTTCTCCTGTAAATGTGGATATTTTGATATGGAGGTCTGTGGGAATTGACTTGCTCTGAGAGCCTCAATTGGAAAATCGAGGAACTCTGTTAAAGTCAAGCATTAGCTTCTGGCACCACTCGTCACTTATACTGCACTTCATCAGCGGCTCCATTAAAGAATATTATTCCATTCTGAAACTAGTGCCTACATGTTTATTACACTGATCAAATAAGTTATGTTTTAATTTGATTAGTAAATCATTATTTTCAAAACCATATATTAATAAGAATTTTATTTAGATTTAAATCAAATTATAGAGATAATATTAAAGTTCAAGATGCTCCCTGTACTGAAATAACTTTAACTGACGAAGTTGAACCCTTACACACACTGTTATGCTTGGATCAAAGTCCCTTTGTTAAAGGCACATGTGGTTACCAGTAATACCCAAATATTGCACACATGGGGGGTTATTTGCACAAATCAGAGACAGAAGATGGTGTAAGGGGAGATTGTCCTTTTCCCTAAGCCGTCCTCTGGGTCCCGTAACCTGCTCTAAATATGGGAGCACAGTAACCTCCCATCGTTCTTTGAAGTCTCACCACTGATATACCTTTGTTTTCCTGTGAGTGCAGCTGGTGCAGCAGGCAAGCTGCAGCCTTCTTGTCTTTGTGTAAATATCAGGGCCGGTCCCTCTGGGCTGCTGTATATGAGGATAATAGGGGGGTTATGTGTGTTGAGCACGGGGGTGGGGGCTTGAGGAGACAGAGTGGAGATGATAACCATTAACAAGGGACTCACTGGGGTCATCCCTGATTTTATTAGACAATGGGAAATGGAATCAAGGTGGCAAGGGTCACTTTCTTTGTTCAGGAAACTTATATGGATCCTATGGAGAGCAGAAGATCCCCGCCCCCACGTCACCATTCCTGGAGCTTCTCCAACTCCACGGCTTTTTGCTTTCATCTGTCCAAAACAATATTCCTCCACGTTTCTCTACATTTGGTAGTATACATAAATCTTTAATAGTTGACTGCACAGTAAAGTTTAAACACCTAAACTGCATTAAAAAATGGTATTAGTCTGTACAGTAGTTGTTGATGTGCTGATGTTGTTCATCAGTGTTGCCAATGATGGAGCCGTGACAACAGCATGACTGAGATACTGAGAGAATAACTAATCAGTTCAGTAACTAACTAGATGGTGGCACTACACAAACAACATGAGGATTTAACTTGTAGGAGCCATACAATTTGATACAATACTTGTACCCATCCCTCAATGAGATAATTAGTTGCTGAGCACAACAAGTGCAGGTATATATACATATACATATATACATATCTATAAATGACTGATTTAGCTGGCATATATCAGGAACTACATGGTAACAGATATATGAAGAATATTTCTGTTACAGTCAATTTAAATGAGATCTTTAGTGCAGCAGGACACAATGCACAGATAAGTTAATTCATCCATGTCAAAGTGTGGAGTCTATGGTGTTGTTGATCTACTGTTGCAAACTGATTAGATTTCTTGACACAAGCTTTTTCTCCTAAATCTTTGACATTTTGCTGCAATATTTATATTTACAATTATAATGTCATACAATACAGTGTTTACCCTCAGATAACATGTGGTATAGCCTGAAGTTGCTGCGCATGAACATAAAAACAACCATGAAGAAGAAAACACACAGACATGCTCCTTCCAAAATAATAATTGGTTGAAAAAAGTGTTTTCATCAGTGTTAGCACAAATATCATAAATATTATAGAAAAACACACTGAAGAGACACGCTTGAAACCCCTTTGTCACTTATCTGTTGAATCTAGGTCTAAAGTGTATGTGGTTTAGGCATCAATACTTATGTTACTCCTTGTGATGGGAGGATTGATAACGTCTGTATTATCCACTGTGTAGTATTCGGGCAGCAATTACTTTGATGAATCCTATAACATTTTTTCTCTCGTGTAGACCCAACAAAAAAAGCTTGGGTTCCAGTAATATTTGTTTTGAAATAATCATTTTTCTCACAAACATATGACTTCATATTTTCTCTCATAAATTTACTACATTAATCTTAATCATTCTTGGAAAATTACCCTTTCCTGCTACTTCATAACTTTTCCTTTTTTTTTTCTTTTTTCCTACAATGGACCTAATACATCATTGAACTGCTGGTGACACATGAGAAATCAAGTCCTTGGGTTTTATCCTCTGGAGATCTTAGGAATAATCTGAGTTAAAAGTATGAAGCTTCACACTGCACAGATATGCAGACAGATAATAACATCACCCAGCTGATGCAGGAGAAGTCACATCTTCCTCAGCTTTGCCTCCAGGCTGCTGTGCTCACAAATGCACAGACAGAAAGTTCAGCATGTTGACTCAGAAATTATCTGTGTTTGTTGTTTGGTCACGAGGCTGCGGCCCCACCTCCTCCTCCTGAGAGACGTGGACCCTCGAGGACTGTTAGGCCAGTTTGCTGTCGTCTTCTTGCGAGGAGAACCAAGTTTTACTGCTCGGCTGTGTTGTGTGTTTTCCCCTGTGGATTCACTGGAGCCAGATTAGATGGGGGTTTGATTCAATGTGGAAGCCTCAGTGGGGATGGAAAGGGCCACTGAAGTGGTGAGGGAGTGAATCAGGAGGAAAGAGATGAAAGGAGAGGAGGGAGAAGGAAAGGCAGCATCTGTTAGGCAGGTGGATCCTGGTTTGTCTCCAGAGAGAGAAGAGATTCCCTGACACTGTTGATCCTGCTTCAGTGTGTGTGACATGGATATTGAGTGTCAACCTTCACATTGTTCTTTGTTTCATTGTATACAAAGCTAAATGGACCATACAGATAAAATACATCACATGACCCCATCTCCACTCATACACAGCGTGTTACAGGTACGGGCACTTGGTGACTCTCAAGAGGTTCACATGTTAAATGCCAGGCTGAATTATCTGCAGATACCTGAGACTTTTTTTTTTTTCGTGGGAAAAAAATGCAAGATGTGCCTGGTGATTTCTGCACATCTGTTAGAGCACATGCACTGAAGACTGTTGAACGCACCAAGATAAAGACACCTTCTCCAAATCCTTTGTGCACTGTGTTCTAGCTAAACACAAAATATGAACCGTGGGATGCTCTTCATGTTGGGAACCAAAACAAAACATTAATTTACAAACCGTAGATCATGCTTGAGAGAAGATGGAAGCTCATGAGTCAATCAGGCAACCACAGGATCTTAAGACATATTTGGACAGGACTCCTTCCAGATTTCCTCACACACCAATAACATGCACACTCCCAAAAAATGTCCACACTTCCCATAAACTATTTCCTTTTGTCTAATTTTCCTACATTGTCTTTCCTCTCTGGACAGATTGGCATTTTCCACAGAATGTCCTTCAGTGTCCTTCATTTTCTAAAATGTCCTCACTACTGAAACTAGCTGTCACAGATTGCATCTACTTATTTCTATCATATCTTCTCTTGACATGAAGTGCAGTCCTTACTACTGACAATGGTTGGTGGCTTCTCATCTTCCAAAATGTCTTCACAGTCCAAGAAATCCACAGCTTCCCAAAACATCCTCACTTTACAAAAAAGTCTTACTGTTCAAAAACAGTCTATTTCAATGCTATATAAAAAATCCCATTTTGTAAATGTCCTCACTTTAAGAAGATATCCATAGCCAGTTAATACTCGCAATGTCCAAAAATGTCCTGGAAAAAAGTCCGCCCATTCCTGTCCTATGTTGACTCGACTTGAAGTCCAGACCTTATCAAAAATGTTGACATCCCATAAAAAAAAAAGATTTCCAAAGAAACATTTCCTTCACTGACCAAAAATGTCCATGAGTTGTTCATGTCATACTTGACCAAAAGTATCTTTAGATTCAAAAACCTTGCTGTCTAATCTTGACATGATTTTAACTGTAATGGTGGATTCACATCGGAGGCGACGCAAATTTCCCTCGTGATGCGCTTGTATAATAAGTGAATGGGAAGATGTGAATTTGCATCTACTGGCACCAGGTGATGCAAATAGCCGTGAAATTTGCATTGCACCAGTTGAAAAAGTTTTAACTCAAGCAACAAATTTGCATCACGTGGTATCACAGATTCCCCAACGTCACCGAAGATGAATGGAGGACGAGCTTATTGTCGTCATCTGTGTCCGTCCAGAACTTCATGACACAACTTTAACTCTGAACCAGGAGCAGAGCAGCTGCTCTTTGTTTCTGGGACTTCAACAACAGCTAAAAGCAGCAATACCTATGATCTTGTTCAGTGTTCATGATGGTTAGTGGTGGTCACTGTGGTTACTGGGAGGAGTACTCCTATTGGCTGTTACTCATGTGTGTTGAAATCCCCAGTTCACGTCTGTGAGTACAAGTTGGGTGTGAAGCGAAAATTTGCAGCACATTCAGTGTGAATGCACCATAACACTTGCCAAAAAAGTAGATGCTTCGTTCTGTAAAAGGTGTCCCCACTCCACATTTTTCAGCAATGACTTGACTTTTTCATTCCAATGTATTGCAGAGGCTTCATTTTGACATCCATTTCTAATAAATGCTCTTACTGTCCAAAAATGTTCAGAAAAATCCTCTCTCCTTCTTATTGTAAACCTAATTTTTCAAAAATCCTTTCACTTTCCAAAATTCCTTCACTCTCCAGGTTTGAATCTTGGTTTGAGTCTCACAAAAACACACACATGCACACACATACACACACTCACGCTGCCTCCTCTCATCTGGATGCTGGTGAAATAATCAGTATGTTTCACAGCGGAGTCATTAACATGGATAGATTGTGAGAATAAACAATTTGAATGTGAGTGTGAGACATGAGGAGCCTCAGGGTGTGTGTGTGTGTGTGTGTGTGTGTGTGTGTTGTGCTGATTTGGTTCTGGTTGGTTGACCTAGCAAGAGGATGTACCAGTAGTATCGCTCTATGTGTGTGTGTGTGTGTGTGTTTTCTGCTCACTCGAGTCAGCTCATTCATTTGTCTGCAATGTAGGACATCGTGTCAGCTCTCGAGGACCGTCTGCGTCCTTTGGTCC
>OOFC01048506.1:10307-24576 GCA_900323345.1 Pseudochromis fuscus
ATACACACACTCACGCTGCCTCCTCTCATCTGGATGCTGGTGAAATAATCAGTATGTTTCACAGCGGAGTCATTAACATGGATAGATTGTGAGAATAAACAATTTGAATGTGAGTGTGAGACATGAGGAGCCTCAGGGTGTGTGTGTGTGTGTGTCCCATCACAGAAACACAGCCTGCCTATTTGCATGCTCACTGACTGTAAAATTGCCAACTCTTATGAATCAACTCTTAACCAAACACATCTAATGATTTCAGATTAGAATGTGATTGTTGAGGTTTTTATTTTTTTATCTTCTGTAGACTTTAGTTTGGGGATCTGGGGCTTTAGGGAAGAGTTTTTCATTTTCATTTTGACATTCATTCATTTTTTTCATTTTTTATTTCTTTATAATTTTGAAAGCTGAATTAAAATCCGAGACAGGCAGATGGAGGTTTTGTGTGGACGTGTACGTCTTTGTTCACAGTGTATGTGTGTTTCCTGCAGAGACCTTTGGGATTATGAAAGTACCTGTAGGAGGACGGAGAGCGAGGTGAGTCCCTTGCCTTTTCTCCGAAGCCTCTCCCGCTGTTGCTTCCATTATCCCTGTTACACTGGAAACCATTTAAATTTGTTTTCTGAGGCTTGAAAGAAAGCTTCATTTCATTTCAGTGCAACAGCTGGAACAAAGAAACTGCTTCACACCAGCACAGACTTGAATGAGGGGGAATGATACTTCAAACCCCCTCTCGGGGGCACTATAGGACATTTTTCTGTAGAGCACAAAGACATCAGATTGGAGAAGTGCAGTATGGAGCCTATAGGATGCAGAGAGAGAGAGAACAAAAGAAAAGCAGATCCATTTAAACTCTTTTCCTTTCTCTGCATTCACGGCACATCACCTCTCTTTGCAGAAAAACATCCTCTGGAGAGTTTAGACAAACTTCAAAGTTTAATGTCATCTATCAGTTTGCAAGGATTGTCAGACAAAAAGCCAACCTTGTCCCTGTGCTGTACGTATGAATATGGCATAACAACCACTAAAGAATAAATAAGCAACTCTGCTTCTTTGTTGTGTCCTCGTTGGTTCTTTGTGATTTTCTCGTTGATTCTTTGTGCGCTGGAAGATTCATTTTTGTTGTCAATAATAAGTGTTGGGTCAAAAGAAAGCCAATTTTCTTGGAAGCAGTATTAACATGCGATTTGATTTAAAAGACAGAAATAGGAGGAAATGCAAGGAGAATAGTTTACCTTGAAAACTGAACAGAACTGGATGTAAAATAAAATATATATCAAATACACTGGCTCTCTGCTGGGTACACTGTTGAAGAAAGCCGCAGTGCTATTAAAGACCTCTGTCAGCTGCTGAGACTGACAGTTCATCATATGTCACAATATCACATGACAGAGATTTAAATGTCATTATGTAGAGGTGCTCACCTGTAATTAAATAAGTGCATGAACTTAACTAATGAAACCCATTAAACCATGAAGATTTGAACTCCTTTATTCTCTTTAGTGGCTTGTTGATAGTCACATGATGTTATGGAGAAGTTGAAGTTATTCAGATACATTTAACATAAAATATATGTCAGTCATCCATCATGCATTCAAATTTACTGTTAATCTAACTAATCATTTAATGAAATTTTATTTTATTTTCTATGTAATAAGTCATGATAAAGCCAACTTACGTCTTTTCTCTGAATAACAACAACACTGTTAAAAACTGAATGATCACCTGACCAAACATTATCCAAAATTACAAAGGAAGAAAAACTTATTTAGCAAAAGCAAAAATGTTCTGTTATCAATGCCGTGTACAGGCCTATTTCTTGTTTACCTACCAGAGTTATCAGCATTGAGTGTACAGATAGTTTTTCATTCCAGGTGAGCTCAGCCAGCTCTTATCTCTTCACAAATACTACCAAACCTTGGAAATCAAGTGCAGGGTAGTATGGGGATATGGAGGTAAGCCCCAATTATTGATTAATGTGGCTTCTCCCCACAGTCCAAAAACATGCCCAATGATTCTAAACTGACCGTAGGTGTGAGTGTGGTTGTTTGTCTCCCTGCTCCTCACCCAGTGCCATGCTCCCGGTGACCCTGCTGGATAAAATGGGTGAAAAAGATGAAAAGATGGTCTGCAAATAAAACACTGCCTATGTATCTACAAGAGATGTCTGTAAACTGACAGGACTCCATAAACTGCACATTAGATTTTTTTTTAAGTTTCATTATTTATTAAACTTTCCCAGATCCCACAAAGGCTGCATTTATGAGGTCCGGTGCTGATGTTGGGGACATTAAGTCAGAAGACTTGGCTTTCAGGCAGTGTTCCTCTTCAACATCTTCAAAGGTGCATGATGAGGTCAGGACTCTGCAAGATCTTTCAAAATGAACTGAGAAAAACATTTTCTTTCTGGATCTGACTTGATCAGTAGGAAAGGAACAAATACAACCTTGATAATAATGTTGTACAATGCTGCATTTTGAGGATCCTACGTTAATGGGCATAGTCCAAACCAGTAAAACAATCCCAGAACATGCAGGCAGGTGCGTACAAGTCATGGTGGGTGCAGTCACTGAATGATTCCTTCTTGAATATTCCTTTCAGCTGAAGCCTGTGTGTCTGATTATTCAAGGCTCCAGCTTATCGGAGGATATAAAATCATATCAGTCAGTCTTCCCACCTCATTTTTCCTTTTCATAAAAGACCTCAGTTGTGCTTTGTGTTATTTGCATTTTGTTGTTGATGGCTGAATAAATCCCACTATAACGGAGAGTCCTCACTTATATTTCAATTGTACTCGCTGTTATGTGTGTGTGATTATTACAGTTGACATGAAAGTTCAAAGAGTACAATAGGCTGTGTGTGTGTGTGTGTGTGTGTGTGGTGTCTGCAGGCGTTATGAAGACAACAAATCAGCCTTGATTCTGCTGTCAAACTCATAAGAAGATAACCCTGCACCAGATGAAATTATGCTTCAGTGCTAACTCTGAAATGTATGCATACACATGTATATATGTATGTATATAAGCACATGTACGGATGGATGTATGTGTGCATATTTATGTTTCCCATTTTGAATAATACATTTAATATAAAGCAGAGATAGTTGTTGGTGATTTAACTGTAGTTGTTAAATATTTGCGTGATCTCACCAACACATATCAAAGAGATCTTTCAAAACTCCCCCGTGGGGTCGCCGACGCCACACAGCAACGTACCGTGTGTGAATGTATGTGTTGACGCATGTGTTCATTTCACTGTAAGTTTATATGTGAGCATGTCCTCTCTCTCCGAGCCATCACCGTCTTTTCTCCAGAGTGTTTCCTGCTTTCTGACCATGCCTCTGTGACACTGTCACTTCTTTTTCAGACACTTTCTATTGTGTTTCAGATGGAAACTGCACTTCAAAGATTAGTGTGGATGCTGGTCAATCTAATGCCACTACTGGGCTGGCATTTTCATCTCATGTGACATGTCAGGTCAGTTTTGGTGAAAGTGTGATGCAACATTTAAAATGGCAGCCTCCATGAAATTGATGGAGAATTTTTTACTTCAGCCCCAATTTTCAGAGATTAATTTGTCAGAATATCTTAGTTGTTTATGTCCTAATCTTTCTTTCAGACTGTAATTTGACCCTGGATTTTCTATTCCTGTTGTGCTTTTTAATGTTTGTTTGGATATGATTTAAGCTCTCAGCATTCACACAATATTTTGAACAGAAACATATTCCAGGTATTTTTTAAGGTTATAGCTGTTGTACCCCACATGAAAGGAGTAAATTATGTCCTTATAGATGGAAGGGATCCAGCGGGTGCATTAACTCACTTAGATCATTGACACTCTATTTGACATTATTGGTCTAAACCATTGAGATGTTACAGATGAAAAACCATCATTTGTTTGCAGTAGATCAAAACAAATGTGCAGCAAACTGGAAGAGAAAAACTCAACTCAGATGGGATGCTGCTTTGTCATGTTGCAGAGCTCCACTTTCACATGCCTCAACCAGCTGCAGCCACATCAATAGCTTTTGTGACAGTAGATGATTTGAATAGGTATAACTTCATGCCAAAATGAGACCCACTGCCCTGTGGTGCTGCATCTGCATAAACAGCCCCAGCTGCATCACTCATTCCACTAAACCAGTGTGAATAGGTTCAATGCATCACAGTCGAACTGCTACAAGTTGTACAACTGGGGGAGCGAGGATGGATTGCTTGTGTTTTCTCTTAAACTTCAAACTATGAGTTCAGCCAGATATATGTCCAATGGGTTGTTTGCTTAGCTCATCAAATAGAATTATGTAGGAACATTAGGCTCATTATCAATATCTTTGAAAGTCTTTTCTTTAAATTTGTTCTCAAGAGGGGTCTTCAGAGAAAGTCTACATAAGATTTATAAAGCGTTCTTAAAGTGTTGTTAAATGGCAGAAATATCTGTATCTGTGTTCTTACAGTATGTTCAGATGCAAATGTTTTGCACGATGCATTTACATAATGAATAAATGGATAGACCCAAGTGCCAGGTGACACGAACACACAAAATTCATGTTTGACGAGGTGAAACAGCTTTAACTTCAGCGACTAATTTGCATCAAGTAGTATTGTGAAAACCAGCACTGAGATTCCCAGACTTCACTGAACAGAAGGATGAGGCTGCAGGGCCGTATGCACACACACGTTACAGAAACACAACAGAGAGGCTGACAAGTAAAGAATGTAAACACAGCAACACTCTGGACTGTTATTCTGAAATGAAGGAACTGCCGCAGGAAGTGAACAACAAACCAGCTTCATATGTAGCAGCGATGGTAGAGGATATAATAAAATAAGGCAATAAAACACGCTGTTGCTCACTTAGCATATCCAAGGTGGAGTTCACAACTGAGGGAGTTAAAAATAAGGTTTGAGCTCAAATCTGAGGCCAAAGAAAGAAATCCTGGGGGTGGACAGATCTGTCCAGAAAAATTAAAGCTGGACTCTACTGAAAGTTGTGTAATGGCGCATTTACACTGGTACCTACTTGCTTCGCTTCGCTTTGGTTTTGTCTCATTTACACTCTCAAAAAAGTACCTGGAACTCGGTACCTGGTACAACTTTTCGTACCTCCTCTCCTGGTTCCAAAAAAAGTACCTGGTCAGGTCGGAGCAGGTACTAAAATCTTATTGGTCGGAATCGTCACTGCGTCGTTGCGTCATCACTGCGTGGCACGTAATCTGTACCCGCAAACAAACATGCGGGCATTTTTAAATCTTCAGCAAACCGTACAGACGTGTTAGAAATAACAACAAGAAGAGAAATGGCATCTGTTAGAAATCCTGCACCATGGACTCAGGACGAGGTGCAAACCTTTCTGTCATTAGTCGCCGATGAGAAAATTCAGTGGGAGCTGGACAGCGCGGTCAGAAAGGAAAGAATCGCATAAAAGATGGCATCACGAATGACGGCCAGCTACACAGAGGAAGGACGATCCTCGGCAATGTAAGTGCAACCGAGGGGGGCCGATCCTGAGCGATCTGAGGCGAAGCGAAACGAAAAGGTACCAGTGTAAATGTGCCATAAGAGTACTTCTGGGTGTTTGCAGATTTTGTTCTTATCTACAAACAATTTTACAAACACCGACGCCAAAATCTTCTTCTAATCTTCAGTTAGTGAATGAGACCCATTGTTGGTTCACTTGTGTGTACTTACCAGCATTCAGGGTAAAATTCCCTATAAATCCTTCTTTTTTGTTCTTAGATGAAATGTGCTGTGATGAGTGTTTTTATGGACAAATGTCAGACAAGTCACATCTATGTCACACAATCCTTGAACACTCCTCCTGCACACGTCTGCACTGTTACAGCAAAAGCTCTGATGAGGGATACAACTGTAAGTAAAGAAATTAAAACAAATCCATAATTTGAAATTTCCAGTGGATCTAGCAGAGACATTTGAGCTTCTTAACTTGAGTAAAGGTGAATTGTTGAGCTCATATTTAGCGCCCTATGAAGGCAAAAACAGCCGATAGAAAAGCTGACACTAATGAAGGAAGCAATTTGAATAATGTAGCTGGATTTATAGTGAGATATTTTCAGTTTTAGGATCATTGTTGGCTGCTCTAAATCCTTTGTGGTGTTTACGTGTGTGCCAAGTGCCCGCAAGAACTTGTAAAAACCCTCCTGCCGAAAGCGAAACTATTAATAAAAGAACGCGTTCCTTGGGCGAGTTTTTAATTGGCTGTGAAGCAACTCTCCAAATTTACATGCAAACGACTTCTTCAGCAGAGGGAACAAAGATATTCAGTGAGTTGAGAAATGTGACCTGATCATGCACGGTATTTTTTTTTCCACCAACAGAACTCACACCGTATGTAAGGTTTTTTCCTGACTGCCTGAAGCCAGTGTTGGGAACACTGTGTTTTCGGTGACAGCAGCTAACAAGCGAGCTGTTGGTACCCACTGCCGCTCTACACGCTGGCTGCCTGTACGTTGGGGAGCACCCGGGGTCATAGATGAATATTTAAAACCACTTCCATATCAAATTAGATGTGACCTTGCAGTACAAAGGCTTGTGCCCGGTGAAGCTTAAAAAGAACCCAATTTGCTTTTAAAGCCCCCCACGCTGTCATAAATATACCTGGAAGGGATCCCCAATGCATGAAGAAGAGTTGTAGGAATACCTCTCTACCTGCCCCAGAGCCCTTTTCTCTCGTTTCCCCTCCTCCGCTGTGCTCTGCACTGAAAGAAAACTGTGTGAAGAATATGAAAAACATGATGATGGAGGAGAAAGATATAGAGAATGAAGACACGGGTTTGAACAGGCAGCACAGGTCAGTCTGTCAGTGAGTGTGAACCATGGTAGAAGACAATAAGTTGTTGGCATTGGTACAAGTACTGTATTGAATTTGTGTTTAAAGAACTTTGGATTACAGTAATAATGCCTCTTTAATAGTGGCATGGAAGTGATTTATTTTTGAAGGCTACACTGTAAAAGATGGAGGACAAAATCAGTGTTGAAGTCATGGTTCTGTGCAGAGATGCACCTGAAGATCTCAGCAGGAAGAAAACTCTGCAACATGAAGACAAAGTTTGATATGAAAAGAGTCTTAATAGATTTATTCAACATGTTTGGTGTTATACATGGTGGTCAGATCATACTGTAACATTTCATACTGTAATCTGTAAAGACACCCACTTAACCTTTTATAGGGAACTAATTGAAATATTAAGAAAATCCAAACTTACCAGAGGATACTACTAAACTTATTACCTCCGCCAAGGAGGTTATGCTTTTGCCGGCGTTTATCTGTTTGTGTCTGTGTTCAAGATAACTCAAAAACTTAAGGACGGGTTTTGATGAAATTTTCAGGATATGTTGGAAGTGGGAAAAGGAAGAACTGATTTCATTTTGGGGGTGATCCGCAACATCGTCTGGATCCAGGAATTTTTTGAAGGATTCTCCTCGCATCTTGATATGCTAGCGCAAGCGCAGTGCAGTTGCTTGTACTGATTTTGACACATGCGCAGTTGCTTGCGCCCTCCACGCCCAGGTGACGCGTTCACATTTTTGGAGCTGTACGCAGACGCCTCAACGCCTGTCCGCTGGAGCACTTCCTGACGTGTTCCATGACATTTACGTGACGCGGACCCTCGTGCGCCACCGCGGACATGCGGACGCGGAAAGTATTAATTGGCCTTAACAGTGCTTGGGGGAGGTCTGCGCTCTCAGAGCGCTTTTCTAGTTACACTTATTATACTAATATATTTTTTTTAACTTTTATGACTTCTTCATAATGTTTCACTTTGTTATCATGAATGTTTATGTCGTTGTTGTTGAAAACCAAGGTCAAAGAACTACTTTCCATTTTTGTAGTCTGCTGAAGTTACAGTCTAAACATGTTGTTAGGGAATCCCTCTGCAGCCAGTGCTGACTGGAGTTTAATTCTGTGAGATGGTCAAATGGACTGAAGGACTGTTTTAATCCCTCATGTTGCAATTCTTCTATGTTCTGTCCACATCATCCTGTTAATGTTGCAATAATGATCTTATCTGTGACTGTCGGGCTGGTTAGTGCAGCATTTCATGGTGAGAGAAAATAACATTGCATGAATACAACATATTGAATTTTCATGTTGTGTTTTTGAAATGTTTCCTTCTGTATTTGTGTCTGTGTGACATAGTGACATCACCTGCTGGTTTGTGATCTTGCAAGAGTTTTGCATTTGAAATCATGTTGGTTTTGTCTTGTTGGTTTTTTGGAGCCAGAAGTGACCTTTTTAGATATGAAGGGAGGTAGATCTAACCAATGAACCCAAGCACACTGTCAAATATGTATGAGACTCTGAATCCTAAGATGGAAAATACAAGAAGAGTTGACTTTAGCTCATGATATGAGTATGACCGAGGAAAAAACAAAACAAAAAACTATTTAAGCCACTTTTTTGGAGCCAGCATCTAGTGGCCACTTTTTTGTGCTTCTGCTTTGACTTCACTTTTGAGACCCAGTGGCTATACCTATCTCTCTTACACACACACACACACACACACACACACAAACACACACACACAAACTTCTGTCGGTTTCCTTTACAGAACATTCATTTCAATGTTTCAATTTCATTTGTTTCCAGCGTGCCTTTATCATCACTTCCACCTGTAAAAAATGGCCGACATCATCCTGAGACAAACCATCTTAACTAATGCCTCCAAAATACATGATTGTTACATTAATTACTTCAGTCTGATCAAAGCTTGGAAAACAGTCTGTTAAAATACACTAACAACTACCTGCACAGGTATCACCATGTCGCTATAACACATCGAACAACCAGCCCAGCTTCCTGGCTTGCACTGACTGCATGCTGGTATGGATATGAAAAGCCAGTTTAAAGTGGCTACAGGAGGTGACGGGGGAAGGTGAGAGGGGCCTTGATGTATTTGCTGTACTGGAAAGGTTAAGAGGCGACTGGTTAATTTGTGGCGGTTCACGTGAACCGGGGTGTGATGGCTGTGCAGGACGAGCAGAAGGCTGCTGGACGCTGCTGAGGGAGCAGAGGTGAGGCTGAAGCATTGGACCACAGGGGCCAGATAATGTGTGTGTGTGTATGTGTGTGTGTGTGTGTGTGTGTGTATGTATGTGTGTGTGATTAAGAGTGTGAGCGTAAGGATGGAGGCTGTTGAGACTCTATTTCCCTCCATTTGTCTTCTTAACGGCCTCACCTCAGGCCATGGCTACAGAATGGATTGTACTTCGTGACAGAGTCTATTCCCTGCTGTATGTATCTCACAGTGTGAGTGTGTGTGTGTGGGCGTGTGTGTGTGTGTAACTATGGGTTTATTTGAGTTGTCTACCCCCATATATATATTTATACACATATTTCATATATACATGTGAGCTTTAATGCAGCCATGCCCTGTGGCAAGGCTTTTATTTCACTACGCCTCATCTGGCTCTCAAACAAACCACCTCCCTGTTGAGAGGAATGGATTTGATTGAGTCAGACTGTGTGTTTGCATCTATTTGCCAAGTTTTGTTTGTATGTATGTTTTCATGCATGATATTAACTGGGCATATTTCTCCAGATTATTATTTTTTGTTTGTAAATAAAGTCAAGAATGTTCTTATTTGATTTCAGCACTAATCTCTGCTATTCCTCTTTACTCCGTATGTCACATGACTTGATCAGCCAATGGATATACACCTGCAGTTTAACCAAGTGTGTGTGTGTGTGTGTGTGTGTGTGTGTGTGTGTGTGTATTGGGGCCAGATCCATGAATTTAAAGGCTTCTTAGTTGTCAAAACACTGAATAACAAGTTATAATACAGTCAGGCAGAAATGTACACCTCAGACATGACTCCACCTTCAGTTACTGTAGGATTTATTCATTTAATTATTTATTTATTGAGGTAATAAAAATATAAATGTTGGACTGATAAGCATGTAAAAATGTTAAATTCATAAGTAAGCAAAAGTAATTAGGTACTTAATTTTGAAGGAATGTTTACTATATATTTACAGCTAAAATAACTTAGTTTTATTCTTGCACTTTATATATGTGTAATTAAAATGGAAGAGGTCTTGTTTATATGATGATTTTCTGTTTGTTATTTTATGTAGATTTTATGTTTCCCAGTAGATTTTGTTCTGTTAGGTTTTGATTTGGACACTTTAAAGAGTGAAGTTCACATTCACAACTATTTTTTGAACTTTTGTAATCATTATATTTTACCTGATTTGTTTTTGTTTAATGTTTGAATAACACTGAAACAGACAAATGAAAGACAACAGAATGATCTATGTCAACAAGTTCAATTTCAACAGTTCACCTTTGCTGTGTGGTCCAGTGGATTATGTTTGGATTGGTCTGTGGTTTCCATTGAGGGAGAAAGCTACAGATATATTTTTTTTTACATTGCAATAATTGCAAACTAAAATAAAATAAAGTAAACTTGAAGTAAAGTAAAAAGTTAAACTTAAGTGTTCACATCACTTTGGTACCAGGAAGATGTACTTGTGTGTATTTGATGTTGTCACACTGTGTTGAGCCAAGACAACTGGTTATATCCATAATATGTAGGTAATATATATGTAGATACAGTGTGTATGTAGATGGCGTTAGGATGCGCTGTCTGTGGTGCTGAACCACATCATGCCAAAAATCAACAACTGTAATTATCCCATGTTTCTGCAATTGGGTTTCTTTTTCTTGCCTCTTTTCTTGTAATAAGCTTCATTTGGAGAGCACCTTCATCTTGTTATACTTCCTGTCATATTTTTTGACTTCCTTGTGATTGGCTGCTCTGCTCCAGTTAGTCTCCCCTGGTTCAGTCTCCACTCCAGTACCCCTACTTCTTAAAGTTGTGTGTTGAACTCTCACCATGACTGTTTATTTGCCACCACAAGCATAGTTCTTCCCCAAGCCGTCATTCTGCTGTTGACAATTGACGAAAAAAAAAGAAAAAAACAGATGCATTATATATGGCTTGGAAGAGTTGTTCAGAATACAGGAGTTGTTATTCGCAGGTTCGACCAGCACATTACATCCAGTACAGTTGTGTGGGAGGGTGGAAATAACAATAGAATTCACATGATCAGTAACTCGATGACACGAGTGGACAGGGGACAAAGCACTTTAATAAAGCAAGACTCTCCTCCTGCATTCCTCCAAAATGTGGCTTCGCCTTGTGCTCAAACCTTTAGCTCCCAGCATCCATCAGCAGATACTGCACAGAGCAGCAGCTATGCAGAAGAACAGCCAATAATGGCCAGGCCACAGAGTATTTGCTCAACAATTTCATCGAATCATATTAAGCGCCCTCATCGTTATTGGCTCCTGACTGACAGCCCAACATGCTTCATGCTGCCATCCTCGTAGTTCATATCCTTTTATGTGGTGTGTGTGTGTGTGTGTGTTCCTGTACATGTGTGTTCCTGTGTGCAGGCTAAATCAAATCCAGTCTACATCAACAAGGGCTCATTAGTGTTTATTCCCTGAACAGGAAAAATACTCTGATCATTCAGATTCTCGCCTAAGGTACAAGCAGACAGACAACACGGCAATGCTGACAACCAGACTCTAGTCTTGAACATGTGTGAAATAGAAGGAGGGCGGGACATGATGGGGGCTCAGGAACAAGAGGTGTAATAGAAAAGGAGAGGTGGAGAGAAATGAAGGAAGAGATATCGAAGAGAAATGAAAGTCCCCTCGGAGGAAAAAAAGGAAATTGGTGTGTTGAAGTTAAAATGATTGAGCCTTGACCTTGGCTTGAGGGATGGGAGGGGGCACGACCTTGTTTTAATTTGGGAAGTAACTTGTGTGTGTGTGTGTGTGTGTGTGTGTGTGTGTGTGTGTGCGCGAGTGTGTGATGTTGAATTGCTTTCAGTAGCAGTGCCACCTGTGGCCAATAGATGCTGCTCTAAAAATATATATGTAATTCTTATGATTAGGATTAAGTATTAAAGTTTGTGAAAATGTATGTATAGATTCTTTGAATGTGATCTGAGAGACTTTACTTCATTCTTCAGATGCATGTGGTAGATGGTAACATTGTTGTTCATTCACTATCTATTTTACTTCTCGAGGGCAGGATCTGTAAATAGTTTCTGGAAATGGGTAAGAAGAGCTATTGTGATGGAACTTACAGAACTGACCACATGATTGTATTACTTTATTACTATATAAAATGTGCATTTCAAAAGAAACACAAGCTTTAATTTGCCGTCTTTTTTCCTGTTCTTGGTCTAGGTGTGCATCTTGAATTGTAGTGTTTTTGTTGTTGTCTTAATGCAAAAATAAGTGTCACTAATCTCAACATGATGTCTCCTGAAGGTTAACCAAAGACTCGACTCTTATACACTGAGAATATAAAGAATATTCTCAAAAATAATACAGTTATTAGATAGCAGCAGGGTGGTGAGATACTTTACTCTTCCTGTGGGGAAACTTCGTGGTCTCTGCTGATCCATGATGACTTCTGAAAAATCAATAGAGCAGCAAACTATCTGATCAATTACAATATTTCACACAACAGCCCCAAACATGTTTATACCTACTCATTTACAACTAGCATCCTGAGGTGGAGGCAAGGAAATGTGCATGTACTTTTTTCACATCACGTCTGTATTACCTCAACTAATCTGCAATAAAAAAAAATATGATTTTGAATATGTTTACAGTCAGTTTAACCAATTAAGTTTGTTCCAGTTCAAGTCTGAAGATAAATACTGGTCCACTCACTCTTGTATAGTTTACATGCAAGCCTTTAACTTCTTACTGCAAATATTTAGAGATAATGTGCAGACAATGTTAAATGTTTTTATTTGCAGACCTTTTCCATTTCTTTTAAATGAGACACACCTAATGATGATGTCATCTCAGTTTGGACTTCAGGTTCTGGTGTGTACTGGTCCCACTGAAGTTTGTGAAGATGACATCTGAACATGGATGTCATAAAAAAACCCAACCCCCCCCCCAAAAAAAACAGTTGTTGGAGAAGTTGTAAAGTTTTAGAAGTGTCATGCCATTAGAAACACTCTGGATAATGACTGTTGCAAAGTGTGACCACAAGGACGAGGAGAGGCAGATTCTCATTGTGGAGGACTTCCTGTTTTGCATCTGTGAATCTTTGATCCATGCACTGAACCTAATTAACTTTATTTCCATCATAATTGCATAAACAATAAGTTAATTTTCAAAAACATTACAAAAAACTGGGGTTGCATGAGGAATACTGCCTGATCTTCCTGGTTTGCTCAAAGACTTCATTATTCCCATGGATTTAGGTTTACAAATCTGAACTGAACAGTTTCTGTGTTGGTGGAAATGCCCCTCCAGTGTGTTTATATGAACACAAGTATCCTTATTCTGATCAGGACTTTGAAGGATTGTGTTTTTATCCCAGTTTTGAAAATAAACTATTTGATTGCTGCCAAATTGTCTCATTTTTGAGCAGCAAAGAAAGAAAAGGCTTGGTCATTTAAATGAGAAAAGCATTGAAATAATGTCGTGGATTACAGGATCCAAACTGAGTCCAGTCTGCTGCTACACTAACATTTATTTACAGTCATGTAAACCAAGACGGCCAGAACCACAGTTCTCTTTGTTTCAGGTGGACGTCAAACCCTGATTAAAACAGGATTAATCTTCAGGATACGCTTAGCCATGTAAACACGCTCACATCGTTGTGAGAGAAGAAAATACATGTCTATAAGACACCTGATAATAAGGCATCTCAGCTGTGATATAAATCAAATAATGGCAAAAGGAGTTTAATGTGAGAAGGCTGAGGCGTCTAATGTCCTCACAGATGCAGCAGTGCATGTTTGGAGTGTGAGAGTTTCAGATGCAGGTGTGTGTGGATGCAGGTGTGTGTGAGCACCCTGCTGTTGGGCCAGCGGACGTCTGACAGATGGAGGCAGGACGGAGGAAGGTTCAGATGTTGGTGGAGAAGAGAGGAGGGGGTTCAGTGTTTGACTCGACACCTAATCTCTCACAGCTCGACCCAGAAGACTCGGGGGACGACGATCTGTCACATTACTCAAGTTATCCCCCGAAGCCACACCTTCTACCAATCCCTCCACTTCTCTGTCCACTCAGACCTGCTGTATGTCTTTGTCAGGAATCTTCACATGAAAAACTGTTTGTAAAAGTATGTGAGCAAAAAAGTATGTGTGTGTGTGTGTGTGTGTGTGTGTGTGTGTGTGTGCACACCTTGCACCTGCTTCACACATTTCCCTTTGTTAGAGGAAGTTAGGATTCACCTGGGAGCATTTTAACAATTCAGGTCAGATTTAGTAA